>JABUQX010053843.1:25000-32347 GCA_015478945.1 Trachelipus rathkii | reverse complement strand
AAGTTAAGAGAACACGATTATAAAAAAAAAAGATGAGAAGATATAAAAAAGAAGAAAATAATATTCAAATGTATCAAGCCCAAAAATCCCTCGAACAAAGGGAAAAAGGAAATTTTTTAAACTATAGCAGATTCAAGATTCAAAGATATCTCTTCGGTAAACTCGGCTATTCAAGTAGCTTTGAACACTCTTTCTTTCTAAAAGCAATATAAAAAGCATATATGAAAGAGGAAAAAATTAAAGGATTTAACATGTGCACCGTTTCTTTAATAATAATTAATAAATAATAATAATAATAATAATAATAATAATAATAATAATAAATAATAATAATATATTATATATAATATTTATAATATATATAATATATAATATATATAATATATATTATAATATATATAAGTTTATCTCTTTACTATATATATATATATATATAATATATTATTATATATATATATATAATATATATATATATTATAATATATATATATTGTTTATATATATATAATAGATATATATATATCCATTATAAGGGTTTATAATATATTGTAATAAAATGTAAATATATATAAGATAAAATATATATTATATATATATATATATATATATAATATATACATAGCAAAATACTTCAATTTTGTAACTTCTCTCATCTCTCTCTCTCATCTCTCTCTCTCTCTTCTCTTCTCTCTCTCTCTCTCTCTCTCACTCTCTCTCTCTCTCTATCTATCTATCTATCTATCTATCTATCTATCTATCTCTATACTACTACTACTACTACTACTACTACTACTACTACTACTACTACTACTACTACTACTACTACTACTACTTACTACTACTCTACTACTATACACTACTACTACACTACTCTTTACATTTTTATTTAAGATTTTTTTTTAATATATCGGTTTTAGTTTTAAAGGAATAACAAAAACTACTTTTAATTCATCATTTTATTCCTTAAATTATGAATGGGAAATATCTTTTTTAGGATAAGAATAAAAAAATTTAATACTGAAAGGAAATATTATAAAAATATTTTTTTTCTATATTTAAAGCTCAAACCTTACTACCATATATTATCAAGAAATCTTTTATAAGGAGTCGTTTACTCCCAGAATGATCACACACAAGAGATGTCTGAGCTTCTCATTCCTCAGTTCAGAAATCCACAGGAAGTGTGAAGATCCACACAAAAGACAGCATATTCAGACAAGTAAGTCAATCATTATACACTTAAGCCATGAATACTTCATTAATTTTATGATAGTGATGACTAAGTAATCTACATCATTACTCAATTAATAACTCATCAGATTATATATATATAATAGTCAGGAGACGTAAAACAGCATATTCAGACAAGTAAGTCAATCATTATACACTTAAGCCATGAATACTTCATTAATTTATGAAGGAAGTAATCTCTAATTTATAAAGGAGAGTAATCCTCTAATTAATAGAAGAAAAGTAATCCCTATATCTTTCATATAAAGAGGTAATAAGCATAAAGTAATCTCTAATTTATAAAGGAAGTAATCTCTAATTTATAAAGTAAGTAATCTCTAATTTACAAAGGAAGTAATCTCTAATTTATAAAGGAAAAAATCTCTAATTTATAAAGGAAGTAATCTCTAATTTATAAAAGAATTAATCTCTAATTTATAAAGGAAGTAATCTCTAATTTATAAAGGAAGTAATCTCTAATTTATAAAAGAAGTAATCTCTAATTTATAAAGGATGTAATCTCTAATCTCTAAGTAATCTCTAATTTTGTTTGGAGAACTATAAGAAAAATTTTGACTTCTTGACAAAATTATTCGTAGTAACTTGTATTTCCCACCTCTTAATTTCTCTAATGAATCGGTGTCAAACACTACTAATAAAAAAGATAATCTGTTCTGCCTCTTGTATGCACCTAATTCAACCCTCGATGATTTTAACAATACTGATCCTCCTCCTCCTCCTCCCTCCAACTTCTTCTCTCAGATCCTCTTAGTCCTTATCTAAGAATACATTTGAATGAGTACACGGGGGATCATAACATTTATGAATCTAACTATGTTAAAAAGGCAAGAAGACAAAATGACATATTTTTTCCATTTTTTCCATTTTTCTGAGGTTGCTGCTACCCTTGTTAAACTCGATTTTCAAAGCTTTAAATTTAGCATTTTTCCTCGGATCTTGAAGTCTTTATGCTCACCCTATTCCAATGAAGAGTGGTCATTCTGAACCTTCAATCTGTTACACTATATCTCTTACCTGTATTAATTCTTAATTCACCTTCATAAGTCATCAGAAAGCTCATTACCTTTACTTTGATCAAGAGTATAGCTTCTGATGCTAGAAGTAATCAGGTAGCAAACCTTCCTATATAGCCGGTTTATTAACTTCTTTCCATGGGTGATTATCAGGAGGCTTACATAGTTGGAGTATGACATACCCATACTTTTGACCGGATGATGCATGCAACCTTGCTCCCCAAGCTCTCTTCATACTGTTCCCAACTTGAGACCAGCTCATTTAGATCTAACATTTTTTTAAAATATCACTCTATATCGGCAGTCGTCAATGAAGTAACGTTTTTACTTCTTCACTGTCAATAGTAGTGCTGTAAGGGTTTCATACTATCTTCTACTCCATTTCTTTTTTAATGAGACTTTCCCAGCTGCTCTATCAACTATTGTCACCCATATCAATGATTTAACTCCCACCCATCGAAATTCACCCCCTCTTTTGCATATCCAGTTACTTTTGCTTCTATTTTTCGATTCTGTTCTTCTGTTCATCTTATATAGATAGGGTTTTACAGTGGATTCACCTCAAACTTAGGAAACCTGCCTCTGTAAAACATTTCCAAATTTTCCATCAATTATCACCTTTTGATGGTGTTCATTATTAACGATATGTAAACAACCTTTATCTCAACATGAACAAGACATTTTCTTCGAAATCATTGTGCAATGGTTTCCATGGTACTCTCAAAAGAAGTCAAGAGTTCTGCTGACTTCACGAGAGAATTTTTTTAACTTCCGCAATTACTCAACTGCATGCGAATTTTTACCTCCTTGTATGTGGTAATGCTCTCACATATGAGAGGACAGCGATTCCATCCAACTATAAGAAATGGTTTGGATACAGAGCAAAAAGTCAAAAATGATTATCAAATTTCTTACTAGTTTATCTTTCCGAATTCCGACAAGATGTTGCCTTTTATTTTTTTTAATGCTATTATAACGTAAGATGCTCAATATTTTAATATTACTTACTTATAATATGCTCATATATAAATGTTAATTAAAACAATAAAACAAATAACCCAATAACAATAACAACAGCCACAGAATTTAAAACAGCAAAACAACAACAACAACAACAACAACCAAAAACACTTCTACTACTACTACTACTACTACTACTACTACTACTACTACTACTACTACTACTACTACTACTACTACAACAACAACAAATAATAACATAATAATAATAATAATAATAATAATAATAATAATAATAATAATAATAATAATAATAATAATAATAATAATAATAATAATAATAATAATAATAATAATAATAATAATAATAATTAATCATTAATAATGAATAATTTATTGATAATAATTAATAATAATAATATAATAATAATAATAATAATAATAATAATAATAATAATAATAATAATAATAAAACTAAATGTCGATGGAGGTCATAAAATTGATAACAAATGTAAAATGAACCTTAAATTAGGTACCTACCCATCTATAGCGTCTTTCCACAGGTCAGACAATTCGGTGTAATCTTTTTGAAGTGGATTTACTTCAACGATGTTGATTGGCTTGAAGAAGGAGAGGTTGTGGCTGAAAAATCATGATTATGAAAATCTTATTGTAATAAAAAACGCAATAATAGTAATATTAATAAAATATTAACATCGCAAATAATAATAATGATAATAATAATAATAATAATAATAATAATAATAATAATAATAATAATAATAATAATAATAATAATAATAATAATAATAATAATAATAATAATAATAATAATAATAATAATAATAATAATAATAATAATATTTTATTTTTTATTTTATTTTTTATTTCACCTACACTTTTGTCCCGCTTGAGCGGGGTAGTGGTGCGTACAGCCTCCCTCATTCACACCCCCCCTCATCTCGCCCTCACCCACCTCCTCCACCCCACTCTATCCCTCGCCAGCACCCTACCCTCTTCCTCCCTCATCCCTCCCTCCTCCAGCATCTCCTTTATTCCATCCATCCACCTCCTTCTTGGTCTCCCCCTTCCTCTCCTTCCTATCCCCTCCGCCTCCCAAACTCTTCTAACCACTCTCTGTTCCTCCATTCTCACTAAATGCCCATACCATCTTAACATTCCCTTCTCCGCTCTTCCCACCAGACCATTCCTCCAATCACATCTCTCCCTCACCACCCTATTCCTAATCCTCTCCCTTCTGCTAACCCCACAAACCGCTCTCAACCCCTTCATCTCAAATACTTCCAACTTCTTTTCCTGGACCTAGGCATTCAAACCCCCACTGTTTCACACCCATACAAACACCGCTGGATACAACAGATTTTTCTCAAACAATACTTTTCTTAAACTTTCTTTGGTTTGAGATAGGATTCCCCCCTATTACCATATTTCTCTCAGACCCACTCAAAAGCTCTCATCCTTCACCTACTTCTATGTCTATCTCCTCCTTCATCCTCCCCCCTTACCACAATCCATCCTAAATTTATTATAATTTTTTATTTCTTCCAATACTACACCCCCTACTCTCATCTCTACCACCTCCACCTCCTCACTCTCCTCCTCCTCAAAACACTAACACCTTACTCTTACCTGGATTTATTTTGAGCCCCTTTTGTCCACACATTCTCTCAAACTCCTTCACCAAATACCTCAGCCCTTCCGCGTTCTTCGCCACTAGGGCAGTATCATCCGCAAACAGTATCATGTTCACTTCCCTTCTATCATTCCCATTCATCAATTCCACCCCCCTCCCCTCCCTCACCATTCCTCTGCAAACACTCTCCATAAACAAATTGAATAACCACGGCGACATTACACACCCCTGCCTCAATCCACACACCGTCCCAAACATCTCACTCTCCCCTCCTAACACTCTCACACACATTCTACTATTCCTATAAAAAGCCCTAATACCTTTCCCTAAATTACCCCCCACCCCATTTTCCTCCAACACCCTCCACAATTCACCCCTATTCACTCTATCATATGCTTTCTCTAAATCTAAAAAACACCCATACACTTTCCCTTTCCTCTCTATACTTTTCTCCACCAGCATCTTTAGTGTAAACACTTGGTCCACACACCCTCTTCCCTCCCTAAATCCTCCTTGTTCTTCCCCCATTCCCCCCTCCGTTAAACCTCTTACTCTCTCAATCAGTATTCTTCCGTACACTTTCCCTACCACACTTAAAAGACATATACCTCTATAATTTCCACATTCCATCCTATCCCCTTTCCCCTTATACAGGGGAACCAAACAACCATCCTCCAATCCTGTGTGGTACCTCACCACTCCTCCAACATATATTATATAACCTATGCAGCCATTCCTCCACCCCTATACCTCCCTTCTGCAACATTTCCATTCTCACTCCATCCAGACCTGCGGACTTCCCTTTTTTTCCTTTATTCAAGGCCCTAATAATTTCCTCCATTTGTATTTCATCCTCCCCCTCCCTCCCCACTTCATTCCCCATCCTCACCTCCTGCATATCTTCCTCCCCTACCTCACCCACTTCATTCAATAGTCCACTAAAATACTCCCCCCACCTCTTCCTCACCCTATCCTCTCCTCCTATCCATTCCCCATCTCCTCCCTTAATCCTCTCCCCCAACCCCTCCTTCTTCTTCCTTTTTTTATTAACTTCTTTCCAGAACATCTTACTCCCCGATTCAAAATTTTCCGTCACTTTTCTACACCATTCCTCTTTTGCTCTTCTCTTCGCCCTCTCCACCGCCCTCTTTGCTTCCACTCTAACCCTTCTATATTCCTCCCAGCTATCTTCTCTCCTACTTCCCAACCATTTCACATAAGCCTCCTTTTTCCTTTTCACCACCTCCTTCACCTCCTCACTCCACCATTCACTCCCTTTCCTTCTGCTTGCACCCACCCTTTTACCACATACCCTTCTAGTGTCCTCAGTACTACACGTAACATACTCTGCCTCTTTTAAAACTCTTCCACTCCTACTGACACACTTCTAGAACATTTGCTGTTCAAACCTCCTACTACAATTCCCGTACCTCTTCACGTTTCTCCACCTTATCGTCCATACCTCTCCTAAAACTCCCTCCTTACAACCACATGTCTCCTCCAAATTTTCCACCTTATATCACTTCAGCTCTTCCTCTTTTCTTCCCCTTTCCCTAACCGTCACCTCTCCTCCCACCCTTATCCTAGCAACCACCAAATAGTGATCCGATATCCCCCTCCCCGCCCCTCTAAATACATTTACATCTAATAATCTACCTCTATCCTTCCCATTTACACACACATAATCTAGAATCGCCTCCCCCCCGTTATCTTCACTCTTCCATGTATTATTATGATTTTCACTTTATTTTTGACAATATTCTCTTCACTATTCATTCTTTCTTTCGCAGAATACCACAATAATACTCTAACTGGATATACTCATAGTACATTATATAGGTACCACAGAAGATTACGCTTATGCATCTGGCTATCTCTGCTCATCTCGCGTATACCTCACCCAAATGGCTTCCTAGATATTAACTTCTTCACCAATACCCCCTCACCACTTCCTCAGAGACCTACCTCTGCACATTTCAAATACTAATCCGCATCTTTAAGTATAGCACCATGATTGATTAGTGGAAGTTGCGGACAAATAGAGCTCTAGCAAGACGCGCTCCTCCTTCAGTGAAGCACGCTCACAATGTCTACACACTGACTCGTGTCATACTTAAAGAACTCCATTCAGCTCGCCCCAAATCTTTCTCTTCCTCTCCTCTCGCTCCATATCACTGGTGCATATGCACATTATAAAAACAAAGCCTCAGATCGAGTAATTCATAGGTAGCTCACTCTCCTCACCTCACACCTCCTCCTGGTACCACCAGAATCTCAATCTTCACTTTACACCCACATTATCCTAGAAACTCACCTGGTTACACAACCTCACCTTATCCCACATCTCTTTCCTCATAACTATTCCTACCCCTTCCCCTTCCCTCGCCCTCACTCTCTCGTTCACCCCTGATATCATACCCTTGTATTTTCCAAAATCCATCTCCCTCTTTCCCTTCAACTTAGTTTCTG
>JABUQX010053843.1:15000-17500 GCA_015478945.1 Trachelipus rathkii | reverse complement strand
ATAATAATAAAATAATTAATAATAATAATAATAATAATCAAATAATAATAATAATAATAATAATAATCATAATAATAATAATAATAATACTATCGAGTGGAAAAGTTTAAAGCGGAAATCATTACATACAGTATATAGTCATTAATCATACGATTAAAAATCAGAATATTCATTATTATCAACTGAAGTGATGATTTATTTGCAACAAAACAAAATTAATGGTTTTCCTTTTAATCAAGGAAATAATTATATATTAGTACGTACTTTACTATTAATATAATTACTATACATAAATAATTTGTTATTATTATTATTATTATTATTATTATTATTATTATTATTATTATTATTATTATTATTATTATTATTATTATTATTATTATTATTATTATTATTATTATTATTATTATTATTATTATTATTATTATTATATTATTATTATTATGATTATAATAATATTTAATATTATTTATTATCTTAATTTATTATTATTAATTGTGTATTATTATTCATTAATATTATTATTTTTATTATTATTGCTATTCATTATTGTTGTATATATGAGTGTCTATTATTATTATTATTATTATTATTATTATTAATTATTATTTTATTATTATTATTATTAATAAAACAACATGAAATATTAAAATACCATAAAAAATAATTGAAATAGTTAACTATTATTAAAAATTTAAAATGATTAAATAAGTGAATTAACGAAGAAATAAATATTAAGTAAATAAAAAATAAATTAATAAATAAATTTATTAAACTTCCACTTCTAAATATATTTATCGACTTCTATCGTTAAGGAAAAATACCTCCACAACTGCAATAATAATATATATATATATAATATATATATATATATTATATATATATATATATATATATATATATATATATATATATATATATATAATATATATATATAACTCTAATATATATATATATATACATTATAATAATTATATACATATATATATAATATATTATATAATATATATTAGATATATATATATATATATATATATATAAATCATATATATAACATATATATATATAATATATTAATTATATATATATATATATATATACGCTTATATGTGCTATACTATTATTATATACTATATATTATATATATATATATTATTTTTTTTCTATATATAATATATATTATAATATATATATATATACAAATATATATATAATCATATATATATATTATATATATATAATATGCATATTATAATATATATATATATATATTATATACATATAATATATATATATATATATATATCATATATATACTATAACTATATATATATATCATACTATAATATAATATACTATTATACTACTATATTATATACTATATATATATATTTATTATTATATATAGATATACTATAATAAGTATAATTAATATTATATATAGTAATAATAATATATCCTATATATACTATATATATATATATATATAAATATACCTATTATATACCATATATACTATATATATAATTAGTATTATATTATAATATATATATATTATATAATATGATTATACTTTATACCTATAATATAATATATATATATATATATATATATTACAAGGAAATTATTGATTATGCACCGCTATAATTATTATCTTTGATTGGCGTTTCCATTCTCAGTTAATTTTCCCAATGAAAGGTGTTCCCAGCCCCAATTTTTTTTTAACCTTGGTTTATAACAATTTGTTCATAACATCTAGAAAATTTTAAAATTCAAAATACTCTACGTTTTTCTAACTGATACATTTTCGGCTTCTACAAAGGAATATAATGAAAAATGTCAATTAACTTTTTTTTTTATTTATATATCTTAACTTTTTTACACTTACTCTATTATATAAGCAAAGTTTATTTAGTTTTGTCTTAAAGTATGCGACCCGCAATCAGTTGGAGAGTGGTCCATAATACTCCACATACTTTGCCTCTTATCAAACTTCTTTCAAAAGTTCATTGTATATAAATCATTGTTTGAAAGTTGTGTCTGCTGAAAGTCGGACAAAAAAAATGAACAAAACTCATTTTATCTGCCGAACAAAAAGTATTGCTGGCTTTCAAGTTTAAGACCTCGAATTATCTAAGATCTCGTACGTCCCATTCCGTATTTGAATAAAAATCGGATACACACACACCTACACATACACACGCACACACACCTAAATGCGATATTCACCAAACTTTTCACCACCGAACTTTTTGGACAAACAATCAAACATCGCATGTATGAACTAAGCCATACACGAAATGCTTTCCATAACTTATCTCTAAAATAACACAACAAAGGATGATTCGTCATAAAAAGTTTGGCAAACTTTGTTCATTGCCACACAAACTTTGATATATTTCTTCTAAGCGATAAACCACGTGTCCAGCTACTGCTAAACCATTATTCCAATTTTCCGACTTGCTAAACAGTCGACTCAGTATGTACTTAACTTAATAAT
>JABUQX010053843.1:7500-10000 GCA_015478945.1 Trachelipus rathkii | reverse complement strand
ATGTACTCCACGGGTAAGTCTGGAACTCACTCTCTATTTATTTGTCACGTAGGTATTGTAGGAATCCCCAAAGGATTTTTTTGACGAATCCCCAAAGGAAAAAATCACATGATGTGATATCGCAAGATCTAGTCCTATTCACCTGTTTCATTTACTTGTGGCCGTCTAGATTTCCAGACATCACACCATGTGCTTTTTCTTTAAGGATTCGTTAAAGAATGTTGTATACAATACTCTAGTTACGGATATTTCTAATTTAAAACAAGAATTTCAGCTGCAAGTTCAACAAATTAATTTGGATATGCTAGTGCGCACATGGCAGAATTTGAAATATCGACTGGATATTTTGGATTCTTATGGTTGCTGCATATTGAAATGAGTCTTGTACATTGTCAATCTATGTGAAATAAACTTCCAGATAATAAAGATTATAACTATATTTGTTTAAAACTCCTTGTATTGACCATAATATATTTATGTTATGAGAATGTTGTCTAGAAAAATTATCGGATGCCTATATATATATATTATATATATCTATATTATAATGTATAGTATTATATATATTATTAGACATTATAGTATATAAACTATATATATATATATATATTATATAATTATTAGTAAAAATATATTATATATATATATATAATATATCATATATATATATATAATATATACTATAAATGGATATATATACTAGTTTCCCGATTTGTCCATGCAAGACGGAACGAAAATTCTTTCGTTTCCTCAAGGTCAATGGACTCCCAAGGTCAAACGACCTCCAAAAATCTTCTTCAGGTTTTCTATTCTTTTAATTCGTCAGAATTGTTTGATATTATTTGGAGAATAGTAAGTAATGATAGTAAGTATTATTATATATTATTTTTATTGCATATTTATTATTATTATTATTATTTTATTTAATTAATTATTAATTATATTATTATTATTCAATTATTATATTATATTATTTTATTATTAATTATTATTCATTTTTATTTATTATATTATTATTATTGATTATTATTATTATTTATTATTAATATTGATATTATAATTAATGATTATTATTAATTATTGTATTTTATTATATTATTATTATTATTATTGATTTTATGTATTATTATTATTATTATTATTATTATTATTATTATTTTATCATTTTCTAATTTATTTAATTATCAGCATTATTATACTAATTATATTATACTAATTATATTATACTAATTATATTTATACTATACTAATTTACTACTACTACTTACTATAACTACTACTCTCGTTAAAAAAACAACTTAACAATAAATAATAATCCAATAACTAATACAATAATGAAATAATAATAATATAATAATAAAATAATAATAATAGAATAATAATAATAATAATAATAATAGAAATAATAATAATAAATATAATAATTAATAATATTCAGATCAGGAATCAGAAATGTTTTATTGAGAAACGAAAAATTACATTTATTCTACAATAGTCAATATTTACAATTTCATTATATCAATTAATTATAATAACAAAAAGAATTTCCCTAGTAAATGAAATGGGTCTTACTAATTACACACAGTGTTGTGTCCTTTTAAACCCGCAATAACATTTAATAAACAATAAGTCTAGAAAATATTTAAGATGACATAACATATAATAATACATATAATAAATAATAAAAATAATATAATGAATATAATAAGTAATAATAATAATAATAATATAATAATATATAATTATAATAATAATGAATAATAGATTATTAATAATAAGAATAATAATAATATAATAATCATATAATATAAAATAATAATATAATAATAATAATAATAATATAATAATAATAATAATAATTAATAATAAAAATAAATAAATTAATAATTATAATATAATAAAATAATAAATGATAATAATAATATAATAATAATAATAATAATAATAATAATAATAATGAATAAAAATAATATAATAATAATAATAATAGAATAATAATAATAATAAGAATAAGTAATCAATAATATATAATAATAATAATAATAATAATAAATAATAATAAATAATAATGAATAATAATAATAAAATAATAATGAATAATAATATATAGATAATAATAATAAAATAATAATAATAATAATAATAATAATAATAATAATCCAATAATAATAATACAATAATAATAATAAATAATGAATAAATAATAATAATAACATTAATAAATAATAATAATAATAATAAAATAAAATAATATAATCAATAATAATATGAATAAATAATATAATTAATGATTATGATGAAGAATTATTAATAAAATAATTAAATAATATATTAATATGTTATTTTCAAGAATATTAATTAACAATAATAAAAATAATAATAAGTAAATAATGAATATAATAATAAGAAAATAATAATAATAAACATAATAATTAATAATAAAATAGATAATGGATATAATAATAATAATAAATATCATAATATATATAAATAAATAATA
>JABUQX010053843.1:0-2500 GCA_015478945.1 Trachelipus rathkii | reverse complement strand
ATTAAGAATTATTTATTAAAGAAATCATGGAATAAATTATTTAAATGATAATAAGAAATCAAAATTTAAAAAATTATATGCTTGATTGTTAACTTAATCTTAATACCATTTGAGGTGCTATCAGGAACACCAAAGAAATACTTCCAATTATGATACTCATTCTAGCGAATATTTCTATTAAAGAGTGTGTGTGTGTGTGTGTGTTGTGTGTGTGTGTGGTAGAGTGTGTGTGTGTGTAGTGTGTGTGTGTGTGGGTGATGAGAAGAGGAGAGAGAGAGAGAGGAGAGAGAGGAGAGAGAGAGAGAGAAGAGAGAGAGAAGAGCAGAGAGAGAGAGGAGAACGAAATGTCGTTTCAAATTGGTAATGTCATTCTTCAATATTATACATATATAGATTTGTTATATGTAGTTTTTATATATATATATATATATATAAATAATATAATATATATTATTATATATATTATAATATAGTTATTATATATAATATATAAATATATAATATTATATAATATATAATCAGTATATATATATAATATAGAAATACTATATTAATATATATATATATATATATATAATTATATATATAGTATATAATATATATATATAATATATATATATATATTATATATAATTATATATATATATATATAAAATAAATCATTGAATAGAATTATATTATATATATAAAAGCTAATTGACCAAAGCTAATTATATAATATATGATATATTATATATATTATATATATATTAATATATTAAATATATATATATATATATAATATGTATATAGATATAATATATATTATATATATATATATAGATATATTATATTATATATATATATTATATATATAATAATTATATATAATATATATAATATTATAATATCATTATATATATATAATTAATATATATATGTTATATGAGTTTTTATGATGTTTCAATAAGATATTTTTTTACTAGATTTATTTTGCTAAATTGAAAAGATTCCTGTAATAAATTTTAAGAAGATTTTATAGTCATTGAAATATTATAACTATCATAATTATAATTATTGAAAATTTAAATACGCTTATTAAATTACTATACATAGTTTAACATCGAGATGCCCAACGATGTAGCAACCATTATTTTTAACTTCATTAAAATTTATCTTAAATATCTGTTTAATAAAAAAAATAATAAAAATAAAATAAAGGATAAAAAATTAATAAAATAAATTCTGAAACTACATGCTTTTCCTTTTAATTTCAGTTCTATTGATAATAAGAAATATTACTAGACTTTTATCTTTTCTTTTTTTCTTCTTTAGGTAATAAAATCTGCTGACCACTTAACGGAGATAATATTCCTAAATCGTTATGCATAAAACAATTTTCAAGAATTTTAGAACAATATATTTATATATAATATATATATATATAATATATTATATATATATAATAGGAAGATAAATTAATATATATATATATAATAATTTTATACAATATATTATATACATATATATATATAATATATATATAGTATATATATATATATATATATATATAACAAATGATGTAGAGAAAAGGAGAGAAAAAAAGAATAAATTGTATTTAGGTTTTATTGATTTGCAACAGGGATATGAATAAGATTAAATAGGGAAGCTCTAATGGGCAGGTGTTGTAATATAATGGTGTTGGTGGTATCCTTCGAATGGAATCAAATGTATGGGATAAGAGAGCGTGTGTAATAATAAATGGGAGCGAAAGTGATTGGTTTAATATTATAGCGGGAGTGGAGGCAGGATGCGTTTACATCCTTCCTTGGTTTATACAATTTGTATATTGGATGGGTCTATGAAAGAAGTTTTTAGTGGGGGGGGCAGAGGATGAATATTGGAATGATGGAGAATGAAGAAGCGGAGGGTGCCCCTACCTTTTATAACTGCAGATGATTGGCTTTGTGAGGCAACTCTGACACACACAGAGGATAGAGTAAGAGATTTGGCAGGGTGTGGTAAAAGGAAGGGGTTTGAAAGTAAAATTGTAGATAAGAGTAGAAGGTTATTGGTCGAATTAGGGACCGTCCTCCTGGTGTAAGTAGTGTTAGGATGGCACGAGCTGGAAGAATAATTGTCTCTGTGGTTAACATACTTTACTATGTATGTTTGGATGTAAGTAGTGAAGTCGGATGAGTTGCAAGTGTAGGGGGAAGTTGTGATGGCAGGGAATGTGACTGGTGGCAATTAAATTCCTTGGTGGATGTAAGGAGACCAAGTTTGAGTGGCTAGAGGTCTTAACATGAATGTATGTTGTTAACCTGTTTTAAAAGTATTGTAGTGAGCTACTAAGGTTTGTGGAATAAAGGGATAATATAAAACATATAACTCAGTGTCAGATGGGCAATTCTTTTAGGGGGTGTTAGGTTGTAGATAATCTTGATAAACATGAGGAATGAACGTATTAATGAGTTGTGGGTGTGAAGAAAGGGTAAATGAAAGAATAAATGAGTATATT
>JABUQX010053842.1:42500-53298 GCA_015478945.1 Trachelipus rathkii | reverse complement strand
GGAAATGAGTGGGAAAATGAGAGAATGTTAGGAATGAAAGTTTGTAAGTGTTAGGAAAAATTAGAAAGTGTTAGAAAAAAGTTAGGAAAGGTTAGGCAAAAAGTTAGGAAAGTGTTAGGAAAGAAGTTAGGAAAGTGTTAGGAAAAGAAGTTAGGTGTAAGCTGTTAGGAAAAAATTTAGGAAAGTGTTAGGAAAAAGTTAGGATGAGTGTTGAGATAAAGTAGGAAATGGGTGGTAAAAGAGTTAGCTAGGTGATGTCGAGCGAGGGAGGGAGTGGTAATACATGGGGTAGAGAGAACTAGTGACGTCACCTTAGGGCGGAAGTGGATGGAAAAGGCTAAAGTACCGAGATTAATAGGTCTCATTGATATATTGGAGAGTTTAATAGTAATAGAAATAACGAAGATCTAGGATCTCGAAAGTTTCAGGTCAGCCTGACCGTGGAGTACACAGGGAGATTCAGAGCAGGGCCAATGGCAAGTGTGTAGTTTATCTAAAAGGGGAAGGATGAGGTGAGTTGCTAATTGGAGACCTTTTGATACGAATACCATAGATAGGTAATTTTCAAATGTACGGAATAGAAAGGTAACGGAATGAGAGTAGTTCCCAGGTGCATTCGAGGAGTGATGGTCGTGGTAGATATGTAAGAGGATTGGAGTTTGCACCAAGTCGAGTGTCAATGTGAATTGTGCATCTGTAGAGTTAGAAATGATATAGGATCAGAAGGTCAGAAGATTATTAACACCATATTTATTGGAGGCGATTCAGTAGATAAAGGCTAGGTGGAAGCAATGGGTATCGGATTTCTGGGATTTAACCCCTAAGGTTGGGCCCGATGACATTAAAAAGGGCGAAGTGGCGAAGTAGAGCTTTAGGTGTAATGAAAGGGTTAGGAAATTTATGATTAATAAATTATATTTAGGTTTTTGGATTTGTACTTCAGTTCTAGACAAAAGATTCTTTTTTTTTTCAGGAAACTGGAACAAACGTATAAAATAGTAGAGATCGTATAGTTATAAACTGCCAGTTTGGAGGATACTTTCTATCAAATAATTCTAGTAAAGTTATGGTGGTGAGTGGGTCTATAAGTCTTATAATGAATAATTGATATTCAATGTGAACTGCATATAGTGTGATAATTATCATAAGAATAATGTGTTGGTACAGGCTCAAATAAAGAAGATATCATAAAAGTAACAGCATTTCTAATATCAAATTTCCGGGTGGTTGTGTTGTGGTGCTTTTACACAAATGCTCAAAGCCTTAGAAATAAAAAAAAACGATGAAGCTGATAATTATTTCAATAAAGTGATGAATCTACGACATTATTTGCTAACTGAAGCATGGGGTTAATGAAGCATTGTATGTAACCTCTATTAATGAATGTGATAAAGATCGGATTACTCACGCTTATTTTATATTCCAGCGTAAACGGAAAGACAGGTGGTGGTGTGGGCGCTTTATATGTTAACGCAATATTCAATCTTGTTAATGAACTGACCTTTAAACTAATCATGATGTTTGATCTATGTAAGGTACATATTCGTATTATGCAGTAATAAATCATCAATGAAACGGTAATTTTAACAACCTACTGAACATGAATTTATAACAATACCAATTTAATATAAATTGATAAAAACTTTTCTTAAAAGTTAATCGTAAAGTCATAAATGGGTGATTTTAATTTTCCTGGTATTCTAATGTGACTTCCTGTCTAGATATGGGACCATAGAGATGTTTCTAGTATTTATAAACATTGTATATTAGACAATTTTTTGAGCTAGCATGGTCCATGAATCCTAAAAGACACGAATCCTGTTTAGAGCTTGATATTAGCTACGATGAATAGGTATGGGTAGTTTAGGAGAATTAGGAATTAGTTGACCATATATAATTAGATTTAACATGACTTGTATTATCATTCTGGGCCCAAACTTGCAGTCAATAATGAAAATGATCTTAGGTCCGAAATGGCGGATTTTACAAAATTTCGAGACATGCTGTAGTATAATTGACTGGGAATTGAGTTTAATAAACCTAAACTGTTTTATTGAAGTGGGAAACATTTAGAGCAAATTTTGCATAATATTCAGTCATATGTTTAGGTTAAAGGACAAACCCATTAGGGTGCGAAACTGAAAACCTGTTTGGATGGAATAGAGAGATAGAGATGAAAATCAATGAAAATGTGTAGATGTTTTAAAATATTAAGGGTAGAGTAATAGGGAGGATGATTTCGAAAACTATAGGAAAAACAGAAATGACTTAACCAGTCAATAAGAAAAGCAAAGAGGGAGGCAGGAAATTAATGTTAGCGAAGAAATAGTAATAAGAACTCCGAAGATGTTTTTGCTTTTCTAATTTTAAAAGTAAGTAGTATGTGCATTGCGTTCCAATTAATTTATGAAATTTATGTGAGAGTTCAGATAAAGAGTTGGTCAACATTTTCAACGCTTATTTTGCGTCAAAGTTTACTGAGGAATGATTGGATAATAGTGTGGACTAATATTTCTGGCATGCATGTAATAAATAGACTTACAGAATTTGAATTTAAGGTAAAAAAAAATCTGAAATCTTTACTGGACCCTATTTACCAAGTAAAGCTGCAGGTCCTGATGGTAATATATGGTAGCATTCTGAAGGAAGGTAGTATCAGCATTGCAAAGGCACTGTATTTGATTTTTAAACGATCTATAACATTTTTTGAAGCACCAGACGACTGGAAAACAGCATATGTTGTGCCTATTTATAAGAAAGGTAGTAAGGAATATTTGTGAAATTATAGGCCAGTTAGCTTAACATCTCTAGTTGTTTGCAAGATATTGCATGACTCCCAGCAGTTGGTTTTTAGAAAAGGGCAGTTATTTTCGAACAAACATTAATGATATTTATGATACATTCTGTGACTGACTGGACCGAGGAGATCCAGTTTGAAATTATATTATTTAGACTACAAGCAAAGTTTTAGATAGAGGCTTCCCGCAATAAAGTACTGGATGAACATAAAGCTATTGCATTGTGGTATATGGTGAAGTGTGTACATGGTGTGGATCTAAAATGTGGCTTGTGGAAACAGAAAACAGTTTTTACAAACTAAATGGCAATAAAGTCATGCCTGGGAAATAGTGAATGAAGTGGTGTCCACAGGGTCAGTGCTGTTGAACCACCATTGTGTCTCATATTGAGTAGAAATGCTTAGACCCAGAGAAGTTAAATTGTAAGGTTTCTAAGTTGCAGATGATACCCAAGTGGCTACCTCATTTGTAAGGATTGTGGGATGGATGTATAAAGAATCAAAATGATCCTTGATAAACTTCTTGGGTTGGGCAGATAAGTCAGTTAGGATTAATAGTAAAAAGTGTAAAGGTTCTTCACCAGGTAACTCAAATAAAAGTTTTAACTACGATATAAATCAGGATTGGCTTGGGTTTGTGGACGAAGAAAAATATTTAGGTGTGAATATTAAGCAGTAATTTGAATAGTATAATCAGTCGTTGATAGCAAGGAATTAAAGCTTAATAAGATGCAGAGTATAGCTGAAATCGCATTGTGGTTTTTACCAGAAGAAGGAAGTTAACTAGTAAACTGAATAAAATAGCATGGCTATGCCAGTAATTAGAATTTGTGCACAAGTGTTGGGCCCCTCTATTTAAGGAAGAGACAATTATGATTTGGACTTGAGCGTAACAGGCTTATGTGGATAGGCCTGAAGGAGTTAATTTTTCTGTATGAAAGGCGATTTCTCAGAGAGGGATTGATACAGAGTCTACAAAATTTTTCATGATAATTCTTTTGAAATTAATACCGGGTGAAGGGGCAAAATAAAAACACAAAATGAAATTCCCCCCCTTTTCAAAATAAGTTTTTGGGAAATTTTCCAAAATGGGCGGGAGACAGGGGCACAGTAAGAAAAATTAAGAAGGCATACCATCGTTGATATAGAAAGCATTCATTCAGTAACAGGGTTGTTAATTCTTGGAATGGTTTGTCACAAGAGGTTGTTGCGAGTGCGACTTGAATTAGCAACATTTAGAGAAGGATCTGGATAGGTTATATGGATGGTTTGGTAATATATAGTAATATTCTTGATTTTAGCTAAATCGGCTGTTTTTATGTTACAGAGTTTATTCAAGGTTAAACTGCATGTTATGACACAAACTTACTAAAGCTTGTATTGTGGTTAGCATGCACTTTAGCTGTAGTTTTTCCTTTAGTGGTAGAGTTTATGTTTATTATGTTAAGCTTACCCGGAATCAAACATCCCAATCAAACTAGTGTGATTTTGTTCATGAGCATCCCATTGATAAGACAAAACTCATTTTCCTGTACAAACCCTGAAGGCATTCTTAATCAACATTTTTAATTTTGATTACACAATGTGTCTATTGTCTTTTTATAAAATGCTGGAATAAAAATGTCTTAATTAAAGAAAATTAATTCAAGAGAGAAATATTACTTACGAGCTTGTAAAATAAAAGCTTGGCTTAAATAGGTTCCTACTCACTTGCTTACGAGCTTGCAAATTAGGGCTCGGCTTATGGAGGCAGAGGTACTTGTCGTCCAGCAGGAGCTGCCTCACTATCCTCCAATAGAGAACGATTAGTAGGAATAAAGGGAAGAAGAAGAACCCGATGTTAAAGGCAAGAAGGTAACCCTGTGTGGAGGAGGGGATACAACTCAAGTTAATTACAAAAATTACTGTACTTCCAACCAACTCTTACTACTACTACTACTGCAAATAATAATAATAATAATAATAATAATAATAATAATAATAATAATAATAATAATAATAATAATAATAATAATAATAATGAACATTTTAAATTATACAACACCCACTCAATTTTCATGAAACTTGCACGAAATCTTTGATATGAGCTGCAAAGAAGGAAAAACTTCCTGAATGACTCTGAAAAAAGTTATGAAGTTGCCCAATGACAACTGAAAAAGTTATGAAGTCCCCAAAATTTTATATTATAAAAAAAACAATTTTGACAAATGGGCGCTTCGTTACACGTAACCCCGACCCGTGAGTAATGGTAAAACAAAAGTAGTTCTTTAATACCATAAGTTTATATAAAAAATATATCTTGCAACTTTAAAGCTAATTTGACGTTATAAATATATTTTGAGACTTCATAAGTTTTTTCTAGGTAATTTCTATAGTTTTATTGGTCCTTATGAGTTTCATGGCCCAGATAAATATGTATTGTTTTAAAACTTTTTTTTCATATAGTTATTATATGATATTAACCATAAATTTAAGTGCTGATGAGCAGGATCAAAAAATTTTAAATACCAAAAAAAAAAAAAGTAAATATTTAATAATATCGAACTTTTTTACTCATCGTACGTTTGGCAGTGCCCGGGACACAGCGACGTCTCGGAATATTTTCTGTAGTGTAAAAATCTTATACGAAAACAAGAGAAAAACTGTTACGGCAAAGTAGATCCACGTAGGTTAGGTCGAAATTTACTGCCTGGTCGACTCATATAGGTTAGGTTGAGTTTTACTGCGTCGTCGATCCATATAGGTTAGGTTGCGGTTTACTGCCCTCTAAGTTTAGGTTATGATATGTCTTGTTATGTATACGCAGAATCTATATATGAAAAAAAAAACAATAGGAACGTTTTTACCCAGAAACATTATATTTTACCTTACCATGAATTTTTTCACGTATTAGCACTAAAATGCGTTCCTTTTTTCATGTAAAATGAACGTTTCTGCTTACTTTATTATTAAATTTTTAAGACTTTTCAAATTTCTTATCTTTTCACAGGTATCAAAATTAATTGCTACTATCATATACTAAAAATATATATAAAAAAAAAAGTTTAAAAAAATAGCGTATTTATTAGTGCCATGAAACTCATATGGTCCGTTTTATTAGAAGTTTTTTTTCTTTACAGGTTATTTCAAACTACGGTTGCCTGACGCACCAGGTGCGGTGCGGTGCGTGGTGTGCTCATTTTGGTGCGGTGCGGCGGCGCCAAACATCATTGACCGTTGTTGTGTCTAATTTTTAATAATTATAGAGGACGGTGCGGGTGCGGTGCGCGGGGAATTGCGCATTGATAATTTATAAGAGGTGTCGGTGCGACAAAAATGGTTTTAGTGCGGTCGTAGTGGTTGCGCTTGCCTGGATGGGCTGATTCTCGTGTCGGTGCGGTGGCGCTGTAAAATTCGCGTGCTGGCGCAACAACTATCGTTTTCAACATTTCACGTCAAAGTTTCATGAAAATCGATTGGGGTCGGTATAGGTGGTGACGTCGGGGTATTGATTCAGGGCCTGCCCCGATAAACAAATTTTGGGTTATGCAAGTAGTTGAGATTCTGGAGGATCCTCGATCGAACTTGTTTTGATAATAATGTCTATGTTTGCAATGTAGCGCTTTTTTTTCACCTAGATATATTACTAATTGGAATAATAATAGAGTGAATATGAAATGATTCACACTTCCAAATTGATCGATTTTTACTGGGTTTCGAAAGATTACACTAAAAATGGATTGAGGAATGAAGAAGGAAGAAAAGAAAGAAGAAGAAGTAGAATAATAATGTAGATATATAACAACAACAACAACACAACAACCAACAATCAACATACAACAACAACTGAACCGATACTAACAGAATCATACACAACAAAACGAACAACTGTTTGTCGTTATTTTTACGAAAAGAGCGAGAGAGAGAGAGTGCGATTATTAAAACAGAAGAGAGAAAGAAAACAGCTTTACTTTATAAATCAAAGAAGATAATCAATTTTAGTCAAACTCCCTTTGAAGATAAAAGTTTAAAAATATAAATACAAATATAAAGAGAGAGGGAGGTGAGTGGGGGGATTAGAGGGAAGAGAGGAGATTCCCCCCTCCCTTTATCCATCACCAATAACCGAATATCGAAATCATGTTTTTAGTCGTTTCCTGCCTCCATGCCTTCATGATAAGAGTTTCTTTGTATCTTGAGTTAGTTGATGAATCGGATTAAGCAGATTCCAATGAGTTAATTGTATACCGGTGCAACATGCGGTAAAGTCAATATTGATAACTTTAGCATTACAAGCAGCTCATCACTCTAAAAATATTAGTATAATAGAAAAAAATAAAGTTGATATTCTTATGTGTAAACTAACTGTAAGCTCAATGAACCGTTTTACTTATATATAGTTTAAATCTATGTAAACTAACTAAACTCTAACATAACTTTTACTTAACGTGGAGAAAGTCGACCTATTGACCTTTTGATCTAAAGTAAATTTTTTATTTTAATTTATTATAATGAAAAGTAATTAGATAAAAATTTAAGTGTATAAAGTTATATTGTGATATAGTGATCTTTATGAATGTTTTTAATATGCGGAAAGATTGTAGGGTCAATTTCTGGACTCGTTTTAGTGAATTCTGAGTAAATTATGCTTGATTATTAGGTCTTGCTTGATGTGTCTTGGGTGTCGTGCCTTGTTTGTGTCTAGTATGTAGCATGTCGTTCTTTTTACTATCGATAGGGGATATTGCAATTTGTTAGAATGAAAATGATAGTCGATTTTATGCCATGTTTTATATATGTGATTAATAGTTTATTACTAAATAAAATGAATGTCATAATAGATAATGAGAGTGTTAAGAAAAATTGTTGCAATTATAAGATAATAGACATAACTCATGTTTTCATTTAGTCGCGTAAGTGTGGAGTGCTGTGGGTTTTCGTGTTTGACTGGGGCTGTAATTCTGCCCTGATAGTGTTATGTTTTTTTAAGTAATAATTTTTATAGGATTTCGTAGTTACGCTATTCGATTGTTGCCATATTTCGTAGTTATTTGTTGCTATTTTCTCTTTTAGCGAGATTGTCCTGGCGTCGAGTTGAATGTTAGAGGTTTACTTTAAATGTAAGTAGTAGAGTGTTTGTAGTAGTTATCTACAATTGGCCACGCGGGAAGTTCGGTGCGCAGAAGTGCTCTAATTGCCGATGTTGAATTGTTTAGTGCTTTGTCGGTAGGACACGTAGTAATTTTTCTTCGTCGTGTTGTTTTGACTCTTGCGTGTGTTTTGCGGTCAAGATTAAGTGGTTTTCGTTTACGTTGCGAAATCGTTTTCCGAGTTGCGTTATCTACGGATGTTTTTTTTTTTAATCTAATACTGAGATTTACTCTGGTTTTGCGTCAAGGTAAATCTGTCAGAGATGGCAAGTTGTTCGTAGTTTCTTCTCGGCTTCCGGGGATACTGGACAGGTGTTAAGTGTATTTCTCTTTTCCGTGCTCTTCTGTCGTGAGGTCTTGCGGAACCCTGGCTCTTTGTTTAGTTGTTGTTGTTGGCGCTGGGGTTTCGTTCTTGCCGCTTTGCCCCCTATTGGTGCGTAATGTAATATGACGTCCGTTCTCACTCTCGTCCCCCGTTGCTCGATGCCCGCCTACTTTGCCGGGTGAGGAGTAGCGTTGGGTACAGAATTATGATAGAGTGGTGGGGGGGTATAGTGATGGGTTGAGGGTGTGATTATATTCTGTAGTATTTAGTAGTATATGGGGAGTATGGGGTGGCACGGTAGGATGGGGATTATGGATAAGGTGTGCCCGGTAAGTTAGCTACTAGGTATTAGTTAGTATTAGGTTGTGTGAGGTTGTTCTTAGTAGTTATATTAGTCTGTTATGAATTGGGGTTACTACCGCCTTATATTAGTTATCTGGGGCCTTATAGCGCTAGTCAATTAAAGCAATTTATCTTAATACTGAGATATCTAATTTAATATGGTGTATTTGCGAGTATATATGGCCGTCTGTACTGATTTTTTTTGTTTTGCGGTACGGAAGACCGGTTAATGATAGATGTCTATAAGAGAGGAGCGTGTTATAGTATTAATTTTAAGTTCTATTGTTTATATTGTTAGTAGTATATGTTAATTTCACTGCGTGCGATTGTGGTAAAAAAAATTACGCATGTTGGCATCGGGTTGAAGTAGAGTGTTTCATACCATCTATGTCTGAATTTTAGCGTTAGCTAGTTTTATAAAAAAAGAAATTTGTGCTTCGGAGCTTTAACTGGGAGGCGGATATATCTCGATTATGTGAGGCCGCGAGTATCTTCTATCTCTCCTGTGGCTAGTGGAATTAGAAGCGCCGTTGATGGTTATTAGAGTAGGCGCTATCCATTACGTTTTAGCTGTTATTGTGTTGCTCTTTTCTGTAACCGGGTTCTTCGAATGTAACCCTTCGCGCGGTTTATCCTCTTCGCGAGAGTACCGTTGCTCATATGTTAGACGCCCTATGTTTATGTTGTTATTCGTTTGTGTTTCGTTTGGTGTTTTCACGGTTGATGTCGCCGCCTTGGAAGCTCCTTCTAATTTCTAACTCCTAAAACCTCCTGGACCGTATCTACACAAATGGTCGACAGGAAAATGGGTTGACATTTGTAAAAACTTAGCCTAACCTAATCTAACCTGTAGTGACGCTTAACCGTAGATCTTAGGGCCTAACCTAACCTAGATCCGTAAACTTGACCGGGGTGCTATCTAACGCTAACCTCAATCTCTAGTGACGTAGAGCGAAAGTGAGAGCGTGAGCGTGACTTTGAGCCGTAACGCAGGGAGCGCTAGCCGTTAATGATGCGCGTGATGCGTTACCCAGACGCTTGCGCTGTACAGGGAGACTTTTGATGTTGTGTCACTCCCTTTTTTTTTGCTGTTCGACCATATTTGTGATAGTCCCTAACCTCCTCTTTCTCCTATTCCATTCGAATCCGGCTATTGTTGTTAGTCGTTACTCTCATTCCCTTCCCCTACAATAGCCTCTCTTCTCAATTCTCTCTCTCTCTCGTCTCTCTCTCTCTCTCTCTCTCCTCTCTCTCTCTCTGCTCTCTCTCTCTCTCTCTCTCTCTCTTCTCTCTCTCTCCTCTCTCTCTCTCTCTCTCTCCTCTAGGGGTAAACAGAAGAAGCCTCCAATTTCCCCCCAGAGTTAGGGGGAAATTTTCAAGCCAGATCCAATTTAAAAGCCGACCTGTCCCGAAACTCGGCGTTTGAAAGCGTGCAAGCCAAAGGTAGTTTGGAAAATAGACCAAAGAGTGTGGTTGTGTGTGTGTGTGTGTGTGTGTGTGTGTGTGTGTGTGTGTGTGTGTGTGTGTGTGTGTGTGTGTGTTCCAGACATTGGCAGTGGAGTGCATGAAAGATTGAGTATCGAAGTTGTTTAAGATCAGAGAGGTGGATAAAGAAAGGATAAGACTGTGTGGAAAGTTTTGTCGCACGAGCAAACTCTCATTAGAGGAGGTATACAATTAGAGAACAAGGTTGTCTTCAATATCACAAAAACTCAGTTCTTCAATCTTCCTACTTTAATAATTTTCTATACACCTTCTTCTTCTATGCATCTTAGTGTTTCTTTTTCTCATTATCTTAATTGGAAGAATTACATTACAACTCTTTCTAGGCAAGCTTCTAAAAAGGTGGGTGTTCTGTGGGCGCCTTCAAAACTTTTTCACGCGTGGGCAGTTGCTTGTTCTTTATAGGGGGGTATCGCCCATGTATGGAATATGCCTCAAGCATGGGGGTGGTTCCACTCACGAAACTCTCCTTGAAAAGGTGTCATTAAGGTCTTTTCATCTTATTAGCATCTCTCTCTCTCTCTCTCTCTCTCTCTCTCTCTCTCTCTCTCTCTCCTCTCTCTCCTCTCTCCTCTCTCTCTCTTCTCTCTCTCTCTCTTCTCAGGTCTCTACCAGTCGAATTGTTGCGTCAACTCTATTCTATTGCTATGACAATGCGCCCTTACCTTTCAGTAACTATTATATCCCCCACTTACAAAATGA
>JABUQX010053842.1:27500-37500 GCA_015478945.1 Trachelipus rathkii | reverse complement strand
CATAGATAGCATGGTAAAATCAGTAAAATCATTAGAGGTTACCTAACAGCCAAGGGGTGGGTAGTATCTTTTGTTTACTGCTTAACTGCTTTAAAATTCATTGTTTTTTAATGCTGGCATGAACTTATTTGGGTGGATACAAAAACTTTCTGCTTTAAAAACTGCTTACTTCTTGCTTTCACTGCTTTAACTTTCTGCTTTACTGTTTTTAACTTTCTGCTTTACTTCTTTAACTCATATATTATATTAACATTATGTTTTTTATTTTGTTTAATATCTTTTTAATTTAATTTTTATTTTATTTTTTATTTTTTTTATTTATGTCTTTTATTATTTTATTATTTTTATTTTATTATTTTTATTCTCATTATTATTATTAAATAGTTGCATGCTATTGTTATTTATGTAAAAGATACCACTTATCACACAACACACTTATCACACACATTGCACACACATACACACACA
Organism: Trachelipus rathkii; assembly: GCA_015478945.1. Classification (NCBI taxonomy): domain Eukaryota; kingdom Metazoa; phylum Arthropoda; class Malacostraca; order Isopoda; family Trachelipodidae; genus Trachelipus; species Trachelipus rathkii. Next base: position 37,032 of record JABUQX010053842.1, on the reverse strand, counting down.
CACACACACACAACACACACACTACAGCTTATACACACATTCATAGGACACTTATACACACATCTCACTATGAACTTACATACCCATAGGCACTATCTTTTACAGCTTATACACGATGCGGTCACACCACACACTTACACTTATACACACATGCAAACACATTTAGACCACACATTCACTATGACACTACATTTACCCATACACACTCATTACACTTAACACTCACACACAGATTTACTTACACTCAGACACACACACTTACTCCTACACTTTCACACCGTTTTAGTCAGACACCCACACACAGATTTATGGTCACATAACACACACACACATACACCACACACACACTCACACACACCACACACACACTCACTAACACATATAACGTATAATTATTAAAACATTTTATGTTTTTAATTAAACACGTAACAGTTGCTCTCATGTCAAATTATAACTAAATTATTTCAAAGTTTCTTAAAACTTCCATAATAAATCCATCATTATCTTTGAACAAAGACTTTATTATTAACTGTTAATACTTTTTGTTTATCAATTTTATAACTATCAAGTTGTTTAAAATCAATTTTATTAAAATTTTTGAATTTTTTTAATGAACAATATTTTTACGTACCTTAATTTAAAGCCAATAAAATTCAGTATAATCAGTAAGGGCCAGCCCTTACGGCTACCCGCTCTACAGTTCAAGCTATGTCCCACTTTTGTTCTATTTGACTACTGCTTTAGCCATTCATCCTTTAGAACATGTAATAAGATAAAATAACAAAATATATACCCGCCTCCCCCCCTTGTTTTTTCTCATTGTCTAACATCACATGTATTTTTGAAAATCATGTCTAAGTTTTATTTAAACATAACAATTATTCACTTACACATTTATCATTCATTGCGACTCGATTTTAACTAAAAAAATATTTCAAAGTTTTTTAAATAATTCGGTGTTTTTCTTTATTATTTATTATTATTTGATTATTATCGTAATGTTTGACAATCCCATCACGATGAAAGACACAAACAACCCGCATGCGTACAGATACGATAACTGACCCTTTTCTCTTCTGTAATAATGTTGTTGAAATAACCTACTTTAGGTCTAGAATTTAGGATATATCTTTTGTACCGGTCGGCGATTTAAGCTCTAATTCCAGGTCAAAATATATTTCACACTGACCTTTTTCTGTAAAATGGGTGCAATAACTACGTTAGGCCTAAATTTAGCCCGTCTAAATTTAGGATAAGCCTTTTTGTAGACGGCTAATTAATCCTAACAGGTCAAACAGTAATCTCCCGTAATAGTGACAAGATCTATTGTATTATTATATTTTATAAATATTTTCAAACTGAAACATGCTGGATCTAAGATCCTTTAAGCACGTAAAAAGGAAATGTTTCCGTTATTGTGATTGGTTCGGGGTAATCCATTTTTTTTTTTTATCGGTCTATAATGAACCTCGTATTGATGATAGAATTATTTATCGTCTTTTTGAAATTAAACATTTGTTCCTTTTAAACTTGTATTTGAGCTAGCGTGTGTGTTCTTATTAGTCTTTTTATATCACTCAAACCATTTTAAATAATTAGTGCGCATTGTTAGGCTGTTATAGTTCGGTGCACAACAAGTTGTATCTGATTCGGTATTAAAAGTGTTTATTTTTTGATACATTGGACCTTCTGATTACATAATTTCCTTTAAAAAGAATAATTTGAATTAATTTCACTTAGAATAGATAATAGTATAATTCACTATTCCATTAAACTACCTCACCAGGGCTCAGCATAGAGCCCCACCCGCAAAGGCAGTCCAACCCCGCACCCGCTGGTGCGTCCGCCGTTCCCGGCCGCCGCGTGCGCCCGCAAGGCGCAATATTCCTGCGGGAATGAAAAATATGTATTTAGACTACACATACATCACCACACGCACACATACACACACAGCACACACACACACCCTCACAACACACACACACGCACACTTCTCTTGCACCTATACACGTTTAATTTATTAATAACATTTATTTTTAGTTTATTATTATACTTAGTGTTTTACTTCAGTGCCTATTGTTATTATTATTTAGAACATCACATACACAAACACACACCGCAACACTACACAATCACACACGACACATCACACTATCTCACACGCACAACTCACTTACACATATAGCGTCTAACATTTATTAAACATTTTTTTTTCATTCTATTATTATACTTAGTGTTTTATTTACTTCATGCTATTGTTATTATTTTTATGACCACACATGCACAACACGTCACCCACACACATCATACCACACATCTATCAGCACACATATACACACTTTTACACATTATGCTCCCACCCACTCGATATTTGATCCCCAAACATTTGATGCTCAGCTTTTGATTTGCCTCAACTTTGATTGTCTCAGTTTTGATGCCTCAACTTTGGATGCCTCAGCTTGTGATGCTCTTACAAGAGGCGTTGGTGATGCCTTCAGCTTTTGATTTTCAGTTTTAATAACATTAGCTTTGGTACCTCAGCTTTAGTGTTCATCTTTGATGACCTCCAATCTTTGGATGGCGTCATTTTTGAATACCACTCTATATTGATGGATGTCAGCTCTATAAGCAGTTTAACTTACCATTATTGACCACTTAACTTCACCTTATACACCATACACTATAATCTCTTATTCACACATACGCCATCATACACATTAGATCACTGTCGTTCACTTTCCATACACTGGTACATCTCTTCTGCAACACGATATAATATTATGATATATTTATATATATTATTATATAATATAGTATAGTATATAGTTATAGTATATTTATATATATTTATATATATATATATATATATTTCATTCGCGTTTCGGGAATATTGCGCCTGCGGGCGCACGCGGCGGCGGGAACGTCGGAAATATTGCGCCTGCCGGTGCTGCACGCGCGGGCTGGGAACGTGCGGCGGGACTCACCAGCGGTGCGGGGTTGGCTGCCTTTGCGGTGGGGCTCAATGCTGAGCCTGGTGGTTAGTTTATGAAACTAGTGACTCATTATTATCTAGTCTAGTGAAATAATAATTATTCGATCAATGTAAGTATTTATTTAAATAGAGTATACACTTTAGTAAAAATAAAAACTTTTTAATACGAAATCAATATTACTTTGTGCAACCGCTTAACAGCTAAAATGCCTATGATTTTAAAATGAGTTTGGGTTATATTAGGAAAGGAAATAAAAACACACACCTGCTCAAACACAAGTTTAAAGAACAAAGTTAATTTTCAAAAGAGATAAGATTATATTCTCGATCAAGTCACATTGTCAGCATATTAGTGAGATAGGATTACCCTCGCGAGCCTTCTAATCACAAGTAATGGATAATACATTTCCTTTTTTACTCTGCTTTAAAGGATCGTTAACCGATCCAACCATGTTTAGTTTGCCAATATATTTTATAAAAATAATAATACAATGATTCTTGTCTATACGGGAATTACGTTTTGACCTGGTATTAGGGATCTACAATTAGCTTCGTCTCCAAAGAAGGCCTTATCCTAAATTTTAGGCCTAAATTAGGCACTAAATGGTAGTTAATTTGCAGCCACATTTTAACTAGAAAGGTCAGTTTGAAATATGTTTGACCTGGAATTAAGGCTTAAATCGCCCCGCGGTTTACAAAACGATATCTAAATTAGACCTAAAGTAGTTATTTCAACATCACCATTTTACAGAGAGCAGGTCATTTCTGTATCTGTTAAGCAGTGGCGGGGTTTTGTGGTTTTCTCGTGATGGATTGTCAATGTACATAATAATAATCATAGATAATAATAATAAATGTAATTATTTAAACTGTGAAATATTATTATTGAGATTATCGATGAATTGTGATATAATGTACGTGAATAATTGTTATTTTTAAATATAAAACTTAGAATGATTTTAATAATACATGTTATGTAGCAGAGAGAACTTACATTTTGTTATTTTAAATACTTATCACAGTGTTAACAGATGATGTAAAGCAGTAGTCAATAGAACAAAACGTGCCATAGCTTGATGTAGAGGGTGCTAGGGGCTGGCCTTACTGATTTACTGATTTATTGCTTTATTAAGGTACGTAAAATATATGTTTTTAAAAAATTTCATAAAATTTTAGTAAAAGTTATTTCAAATAAAACTGATAGTTATAAAATTTTTATAAACAAAAATTATTAACAGTTTAATAATAAATTTCTTTGTGTCAAAGATAATGGATTTTTATTCTGAGAAGTTTTAAAGAATATTTGAAATATTTAATTCGATTTATATTTCAATGGGTTATGTAAAATGCAAATGGAGAATCATTACATAAAATGTTTTAATAAATTAGTACGTTATTGTGTAAGGGAGTGTGCGTGGGTGTGTGTGAGTGTGTGTGTGTTGTGTGTGTATGTGTGTGGTGGTGTGTATGTGTGTAATAATCTGTGTGTTGTGTAAGTAAATTCTGGTGTGTGAGTGTAGAAATCTGTGGTGAGTGGTAGAAAGGTCTGTGTGTGAGTGTAAGTTAAATGTAAGTGTCTATGGATAAATGTAAGTGTCAATAAGTGAATTTGTGGTATAAGTAACATGTGAATGGTTGTATAGTGTACGTGTTGTTGTGTGTGTGACGCATGTGTATAAGTGTAAATATAGAGTGTCTATGGGTAAATGTAAGTGTCATAGTGAATGTTGTGTATAAGTGTCATAGTGAATGTGTGTATAAGTGTTAAGTGGTGTGTGTGTGTGTGTGTGTGTGTGTGTCATGTGTTGTGTGTGTGTGTGGTTGTCTGTGTGTATGTGTGTGTGCTATATATAATAATAACAATAGGCATGAACTAAAATAAAACTAATATAATAAAAATAATAAATAAATATAATATAAATCAATAAAATAATAAAAAATAAATAAATAATAGATAAAATAAATAAAAGTATTAAAACAAAATAAAAAACTACTGTTAATAAAGTCCTATGAGTTAAAGCAGTAAAGGAGAAAGTTAAAACAGTAAAGCGGAACTCTAAAGCAGTAAAGCAGAAAGTAAAAGCAGTAAAGCAGGAAAGTTAAATGCCAGTAAAGCAGAAAGTTCAAACATAAAACATGAGGTTATAAGCATAAAGCAGTAAAAAAACAGCATACTAACCGCCCCCCCCCCCTGGTGTTAGGTAACACCTCTACTGATTACTGATTTACTGCTTTAATGGTAATGTAAATTGTAACTGAATATGTGAGTTAAAGCAGTAAAAACATATGAGAGTTAAAGCAGTAAAAAATGAGTTAAGCAGCAAAACAGTGATTAAAGCAGTAAAGCCTAGTAAAGACAAACAGCATACTAATCCCCCTCTACGGTCGTTAGGTAACACCTCTATTGATTTAACTGATTTACTGCTTTAAGGTTGTAATGTTAATAAATATGTGAGTTAAAGCGTAAAACATATTATAGTATAAACCCAGTAATAACATCGAGTTTTAAAGCAGTAAACACATGTGAGTTAATAGCAGATAAAGCGCTAAACAAAAGCAATACTATCCCCTCTTGTGATTAGGTAACAACCTCTATTGATTTACTGATTTACTGCTTTTAAGTCTGTAAACGATATGTTTTTAATAAACAGATGTTTAAGTTCCTAAAATTCAGGATTGGCTAAATGACCCATGGAAATACCAAAAGAGGGTTGTCGTCGTGTTTAATACATGTGTATTATAGTGTAAATGTAAGTGTAAGTGTCTATGGTGAGTGTAAGGTGTCATAGTGAATGTGTGTATTAATATCATAGTGGTGTGGTGTGGTGTGTTGTGGTGTGTTTTGTGTGACCGCCTTGTGTTACGGTGATTGAGGTGTCTATGGGTAAATGTAAGTGTCATAATGGGGAATGTGTGTATAAGTGTCATGATGAATGTGTGTACTAAGGTGGTCATAGTGAATGTGTGTGTGTGTTGTGTGTGTATATATAGTATAAGTGTGTAATGGTGTTTAAGTATAAAGTGTCGTGTGTGTGTTGTGCGTGTTGGTGTGTCGGTGGTGTTGTGTTTGCGTGCGTGTGTGTGTTGTGTGTGGTGTGTATATAAGTAAAAGTGGTATGTGTAAAGTATAGTGTGCTGTGGTGTGTGTGCCGTGTGGTGTGTGTGTGGGTGTGTCGTGTGTGTGTGTGGTGTGTGTGTGTGTGTGTGTGTGTGTGTGTGTGTGTGTGTGTGGGTGTGTGTGTGTTGTGTGTGTGTTGTGTGTGTGTGTGTGCACCGTACGGTTAAGTTAGGATAGATCCATACAGGTCAGGTTCCTACATGACCTCATGTTAGCACTCAGATACCTACCCAAGGCTAGGCATCAGTTACCGGGATGAGCTCAAGGCGGGGCGGGCTAGGTGCAGGAGTAGGATAAGTGTAGGCTAGGTGTCCGCAGCCGTTAGGTTTAGTTAGCTTAGGTTAGGTTAGCTTAGGTTACGTTACGTAGGTTAGGTAGGTTAGGTAGGTTAGGTTCGGTTAGGTTAGGTTAGGTAGGTCAGGTTAGGTGCAGGTTTAAGCTAGGTGTGTAGGATATGGTATCCGGCAAGGTCAAATGTCGTAAATATGCGATGGTCCAACAGGTTAATTATTATATACTATATATTATATATATATATTATATATATATATATATAATATATTATATATAATATTATAATATATATATATATGATATATATATTATATATATATATAATATATATATTACTACTCTCTCTCTCTCTCCTCTCTCTCTCTCCTCTCCTCTCTCTCCTCGTTGATATATAATATATATATATATATATATATATTAATATATAATATATATATTATAAATATAATAAGAATATTAATAATATATATATTTATATATAATATTATATATATATCATAATATATATAATATAGTATAAATTATTATTATCGCCATTTGTCATTGTATATAGAAATTTCCATCTAATTCAATTTTAGAAAAGTATGGAAATAGCTATTTCCAAAAATTTTTGCTAAGTCGATTTTTTGATTTGCATACAAGTTACATATTTGGATAACACAGGGCATTCAGACGGAGCCAATTAAGTTAAGTTCCAATACAGTCTTCCTTAAGCCCGGCTACCGGGTCGAGTTTCCAGTTCGGTTAGTTGACTGTATTGGTCACTTTTATGATCCGCATTTAAAATGTATTTCTTGCGGCGAGTGGGATACTTCGCATCAAGAAGATGAGAAGATGTTATGCGCACGCGCATGGATACATTATACATGTCTGCGCAATACGCATGACTATAGTGAGTAGTTATAAATGACATGTGGGGACCATCCTTAAGCAAGTGACAAATGGTTCCACCATTTCTGTAAAACCTTCCAGAAGAGTACAAGAGCAACTATATACTACTAGCATATATATATATACTATATATATATTATGATATATATTACTATATATATATTATATATAATATATTATATATGATATATATATATATAATATATATATATATGTGAAAGGCAAATTTGAAAATAGATTCAATGAAATTTATGGTATAGGGATTAGGAAGACCTTCTTGGAGAGCACAGACAGAACTAAAGAGTCACGGTGACTGGAATGGGGAATTAGAGATCCGTGAATGAATAACGGTTAGGAGGAAGGACTGGATGGATGAGGGTGTGTGTGTATTAAGGGTGAGTGTATGTGTCATGCGATGCCATTCGTGGATATTGAAAAATGCATATATTTCCCCAAAAATGGTGGAAGTTTTTTTAAAAGAAAAAGAGGATCGTAAACAGCGAACAAACAACGGTCCGGCTGGTGACGGTGCGGTGCGGTGCGGTGCGGTGCTGCGTGGTTGCGGGCGCGGTTGTCGGCCGGGGCCTGTCGGTTAAGCCGAAAACGCGGTTGGTGAACTCCAAATCGCCCCCCCCCCTAAGGGGTGGGGTGAAATCCGGAATAAAAGAAAAAAAAAAAAAAAAAAATTTAAATAAATAATCTAAAAAATAAAAATTAATAAAAACAACCCATGAAGGTACTGAGCTATTCAAAAATTAGGGGCCAAACAAGCCTGCCGTAGGTTCCTGTACCTGTGTCAAAATGAACCAACTCGTTCAGTCAAGGTCAAGAAAGGGGGCGGTCTCAGGTAAAATACGTTGGTCAAAATGCACCAGCGGTCATCAAGGTGAAGGGCAGAGTAAAAATTGGTGTATCAATTTTTTACCAAATTGAGGACCTCCAATATGGAGTAGAAATTTGGGTCATCATTTTTTCCCCCAATCTCGGTGTCCAACCACCCACACTATATATCGTTAGCCCTACTACTATTATTATTATTATTATTATTATTATTATTATTATTATTATTATTATTATTATTATTATTATTATTATTATTATTATTATTATTATTATTATTTATTTGCGTTAAATAAATAATATTTTTACTTTATGTAATATAAATTTTTCTAAATAAACGATTCTTCAGTAACACTCACTTTTTACTTAACAAATATGTACAAAATATTCACTAAATTAGTAATATATTTCCCCACTACATAATTTTTTCTTAAACATTGTCCCTAAAGTCAATTTCCCCTAACAATTTTAAATCATTTCTCCTGAAAATTTGATCCTATATCATTCACCCTATAATTTTTACCCTAAATCGTTTCTCCTAAAAATTTTACTTTAAGTAATTTCCCCTAAAAATTTTACACTAAATCATTTATTCTAAAAATTTTACTATTTTTTACCCAAAAATATTTTCTGTAAATTTCAAAGCAAATTTAAGAGTATTGAGGGCCCTGTTAAGTTCATCTTTTTTAAAGTTATTATTATGACGTTAGTATTAAATTTCAGTACTAGAATTGACGTTAGTATTAAATTTCCGAACTAATATTGAAGTTAGTATTAAATTTCAGTACTAACATTAAAGTTAGCACTAAATTTCAGTACTAACATTGACGTTAGTATTAAACTGCAGCACCAAAATTGACGCTAGTATTAAATTTCAGTACTAACATTGACATTTGTATTAAATTTCAGTACTGAAACATTGCTATTAAAATATTTAAATAAAAAAATCAATAAAAATTGAACGATGAAAAAAAAACAAAAACAAAAACTTCATCTAAGTCTGTATTCCTTACTGTAAATTCCAATTTTAAGGAGGAAATGGGGAATAATTGACAGAAAATGGGGGGAAAGGTCAGTTGATTAGGGGTTTTAAAATTAAAAGAATAACTCCATATAATAAGCGATCGTTCTATATAACCCCCTCCTACATAAGTCTTATTTCCTGCCAAATGGACGATGTTACCTTCGAAATTATTTAATTTTATTTTAATACTAAAAATATTAAAAGCAATGAATTACCATTGAAACTTAATATTAACTTCCCTTTCTAAAGAATTAGCAAAATGAATTTACCACGGGTCAATATTTCTTCCAAAAAAATTTCGCGTAAATATTTCTCAACAAAAAATTTTCAGTAAATATTTTTCACTCAATATTTTTTTTATATATATATAAAA
>JABUQX010053842.1:0-22500 GCA_015478945.1 Trachelipus rathkii | reverse complement strand
TATTATATCGATTATTATTATTATTATTATTTTATATTATTAATTATTATTATTTATTATTATTTTAAATATTAAATATTATTATTATATTATTATTGAAATATTATATTATGTATTATTATTAAAATATTAATAGTATTAAATGTATTGCTATCATTATAAACAATACTTTTTCTTAACTTTTTCTCTTAAACTTTTTTCAAAAACTTTTTTTAACTTTTAAATATTTCCTTCATTTATTTTTAAATCTTCTACTTTTATTTTTAAAATAATATTTTCCACTTTATATTTTCTAGATATATATATATACTATATTTTGTTACTATTTATTATTTATATATATATATATATATATAATATATTAATATATATATATTTCTTTCTTTTTTATCTTAACACAGTGTGCCGCTCTTTGTGAGCCGTGGTGGGTCTGTACCTACTCATCTTTATTCCCTAAATGTTCCAGATAGAGGAAGATGCGCAACTTGCACCGGAAACGATAGTTAAGTAGAAAGAACATGACGAATTTCCAAAGAAATTCTCCCCCCCCACCACAACAATCCAACTCATACCCTTAATTCTAGCCTCGCAGTCAAAAAATTCACCCTAGGGCTCACAACACCTAGAGGGACCCTCACAGTGGTATTTCGTTAATCTCAGGGTTCATCCCTTGGGCCAGACCATTATATTATATATTAATATTTATATATAATATATATTTATATTATTATATATATATATATATATATATATATATATTACTTATATATATAAATATATATATATATTTATATATATATATGTTAATTAATATATTTATAATTATATGATATTTATCGACCTCACGGCCCAATGCCTATTATAAATGAGGATATTTCTTCGGAACGAGGTATATTGCTAGATCCGGACGAGGAGAAAACCCAGCTGTGCCTTGCGACTCTTGCGCTCAACAATGACACTGTAGTGCATCCTCCAGTTTATATATAACTATTAAAATTATATTTTATTTTATTTTATTATTTTAATTATTATTCAATTATTATTTATTATTTTTTTATTATGTTGTTGTTGTTGTGTGTTTGTGTGTCTTTGTGTGTGTGTTGTGTGTTGTTGTGTTGTGTGTTTTAATTTTATTATTATATTATTATTATTAATTTATTATTATTATTAATATTTTACATATTTTTTATTCTTCTTTATATTGTTATATTTTATTTCAGTATATTTTATTTTATAATTTTATTATTTTTGTATATATCTATATATTCCTCCTATCCCCAGATGATGGTGAGTTGATAGCTAAGTGAATAAAGTTATTAAGAAAAACATGCAAGTCGAAAAGACAGCCCCAGCTTTAACCGTACTCCTTTATAACCCCCAGTGACTCGTCCCAATCGAAATATTACACCCTGAGTTTAGAGATCGGCGATCTGCAGCTGTTGCATATCTCATGGGTTCATTTCCTAGGCAGCCACACCACACCCTCTCACAAAACCGTCTTCATCCTTCACTGCACCATCTTCTCGCTGCCAAACAGCATTCCTCCCGCAGCATTCCTTTAATGGCTCAATCCCTTTTCTTGATCTCCTAGCGCGTTGCTTTTCAGCATCTCCCAATATTATACGCTTACCAAATCGACTTCATCTCCTTTACACATGACCAACCATCTCAAAGTACTTGTGTTATTATCTCATTTACCCTTTCTTCACAGCCAGCAATACTAAATGCTTCATTCCTCATTTCATCAGTTCTTCTCACACAACACGACCCTAGATTGTCATCTGAACCATTTACCTTCAAAACCATAATATTTACTACATACATTAAAACCAGTCATCAAATACCTCAGTGCCAAAATTATGCATTCAAGATTGTCCATAATCACCAAGACATAAACTGTAACCACATTTACATTCTGCAAAACTTTCTACTGACTTCCTGCATGTTCCGTTCCAACATTTATCCAAAATATTTAAACTCGGATACTTGTTCCAGTTGCTCACCATCTAACATGACTTCACATTAAGGACACCATAACCTTACTTATCTACATTTACTTTCAAGCTCCTCCTTTTACACACCCTACGAACCCGCTCCAACTCTCTTCAATTCACCAACAAAACCAATCATCCGCATACAATAAGCAATGCACTCCACTCTCTACAAACCTCCATCAGTCTTCCCCGCCACCTCACCTCTACCTTTCATAATCCTATCCATATACAAATTGAATAACCAAGGAGACATAACACATCCCTTACTCACATCCCTATTAATATTAAACCAATCACTTTCGACCATATATTCTTACACACGATAAACTATCGTCATACAATAACTTTTGTTCCTTCAATAAGACCTACCAATAACACACAACAACAACAAACAAAAATAAAAATACAGCCATGATAGCAAGGATGCACATGGAACAATATTTTGAATACTAGTTGCTCAAAATCTATTACGTAAAATAATAAACACGTTTACGTATAAAACGTGTGCAAGCTAATCGGCACAAACGTCTCACTACTACTATCTACCACTTCTAAATGAACCTTGTTTTTCCCCAATCTCCTTCAGTCACTCAACGCAATCTTAACATAATATTACATGTAACTATCTTCCACAACTCATAAATAGTTCACACATTAGTTCCATACAGTGTCCCTTATCTCCCTTACATTATATAAATGTACTATTACTGCTCTCCTAAATCTCTCGGAACTTACCTCCATAACGCTATTGTTACACAATTCCAAATCCAATCAATCCGTTTTTTTCCTTTTCTTTCACCGTGGCCCTTTTTTATTTTCCGTTTTTACTTTTGGGGATTCATTACCAGTCATTCCATCTATGTCGCAGATTTTTTTTTTCACTTCACTTTAAATTTTTTTTTTTTCCTATCTCATCCTCCAAATACCTATTTCTTCTTGTACATCAACACACAGATATCACTATTCATCTTCAATTAATGCCAATGTTAGGCAAGATTTTCGAAATGTCCTACACTCTTTCACATTCATTTCACAGTTACAAAACCACTTTCCGTATTTATATCATTCTATTGCAGATTTTCTTACTTCTTCTAACTTTCGCGCTTCTCCAAGATGCTTAATTTCTTGTAAAGTCCCATCCATCTTTCACAGTGGGTTTTTTTTTTTCCCATTTTTTAAAACCTTTTTTTTCAATTTTTTTATTTATTTTCTTCTTCTATTAAAATTCCAAAAACTTTTTTTTTAGGTGCCTTCCTATTTTTCTCCTTATTAATTCCAAATATCTTCTTTGAGACCTATTATCTCTTTGTATCCTTCACCCGCCTCTTTTTTACTTTTAAACTGCTTGTATCACCTTTTAATTCATTCCACCATTCACTGTTAAGATTCAAACTTCTTATTTTAGTGCATCCAACTAACTTCTCTTGCACTACTAACAACGCTTCCTTCATTTGTGTCAAGATTTGTTCTGTTATTTTTGTTGTTGTATATTTGCAGTTTTTAAATACTTTTCTTATTACTGTTTACTTAACTTTCACTCTAATTCTTCACTTCTTCCTTACTTGTTCCTCTCATCAAGCACCCACTAAACTTAATCGTACATAAAACAACATAAGGATCAGATAATCGCATTCACAGCCCTTTCAATGATTTAACATTCATCACATATTTCAACATCTCCTTCACCAACACAAAATCAATCATACTTTTCACTTCGATACCAACACCAACTCTAGTATACTTATGAATACTCTTGTGTTTGAAGAAAGTATAACTTATACACATGCCATATTATTATTATTATTATTATTATTATTTTATTATTATTATTATTATTATTATTATTATTATTATATTATTATTATTATTTAATACTACTATCTTTTTTATTATTATTATTATTATTATTATTTATTGATTATTATTATATTATTATTATTTTTTTATTATTTATTATTATTTATTATTTAATACTACTTTTTATTAATATTATTATTATTATTATTATTATTATTATTATTATTATTATTATCATTATTATTATTATTTCTGCTTTTCCTATTTTCTTCATTAATGAGATGTTTTGGCAGATTAAAAAAAAAAAGATTTCAAATCCTTCAAATTATTTCCTATTTCCTTCAAGGATAAAAAAAAAAAACTCAAATTTCATGACCTTCACCCGATGTCAAGGGTCAGCGTAGTACAAAAATTATACACACGCGCGCGCGGCTCGCGTATACCAACAAATATAAACATGATTAATTATATATATATAATATTATATATATATCTTAATATATTAATAATAATATATAATATATATATATATATAATATATATATTATATATATATCTATATATATATATTATATATATTATATATTATATATATATATATATATATTATATATAATAGTATTTAATAATATATATATATATTATATTATATATGATATTGGGTGTACCAGAATGAAGTAGGCCACTTTACTATCAGTATATTAAGATGGAAAAGAGGAGCATTTAATATCTAACATGTATGTTCGATCACGCTTCGTATTACGGAGTTATATAAAGCGATAGAGTCACGGTAAGATGGTGGAATACGGTATGCGACACGGAATCCTCATAAACACCACGACTTGATATCTTTATCAGGAAATTCTAAGATACAACAGTACAGGTTAACAATAGTGTGCAAAGTGGCCCCCAAAAGCATGATGCATTGCACGGCATTTCCGTAAAGAATATTGACACTGACCGGCATTCAGTCTTTTTTTTTCTTGCTATGTCTCACACGCTTCCTGACTCTTTCTTGGCGTTCCGAACTTCGTTGGATAGGTGGCGTATAAGACAACTTTAATGCGCTCAGGCAAAGAGTCAACTGTGTTGAAGGGCTTCGGCGACGAGGCCAGCCAACAGACTCCCGCTATCATTCATAAAGGTTTTACATATAGTTGAGTATTAAGGCAGGTGCGTGTTGAGTACTGCAAAGTGAATTGGAGCCATCCAACTGAACCACATGTGGAAGATTATAAACGTCTACAGGCTCATTATCATTCATTTCAAACGGCACTCTGAACCATACTCACGGGAATTGAAGTATAGCTCTGAAACCGTTTTAATAGCTGGTCAAGTAGAAAAAATCCAGGCGAGACGAGGTTACGAATTATGACCATGAGTAATCCCAGCATAATTATACATTATAGTACGAATTCGTAAGCTATGTATTAGTTAATGGGTGATCTTTGTTACATGGATTACAAGCGCCAACAAAGTTGACTGTTCCTCTGATTTTGGAAGTGCATGTCTGCTGAAGATACGTTCCCGTCTCCAGCACCGATTTGGGGAAAACGTCTTTATGCATTACGTGCCCGATGGACCATTACAAGAAGTTCGCATTCAACGTCCGTATGTCCGGGTGCAATTAAATGCTGTGTACACGTTCGCAAATGATATGATCCCTCAACAACGCCAGTGTTTCTCCAAATTGTTGAATGGTAGCAGCAAGTTCGCAAGCCCGCTCTACCGTACCACGTGAAGGTTTGCCCGGGGGCCCAAAAAAAGAAATAAAATTTTTTTTCGGGGGGGAAAAAAATTTTGGGGGTTTTTTTTTATTTTTTTTTTTTTTTTTAGGGGCAGAGGGGGCCCCGGCACGGGGAATTGGCCGGAGAATGTCAGGGGCACGATGGCGGTGTCAAAGTACAGCATAAACTCCATCGCCCAATGCAAGCGATCTAAATGTTCCAGTTACACTAGTTGCTGTACTACTCGCGAAACAGACATACGCAGGGACGTCTCTGTGATCGTGACGGCATCATCACGCCGCACCTCACTGCATTCCCGTCCAACAATCCTCACGTTACATCGTGCATACTCACTATGAAATACGTAATTGGCATCGAAAATGTAATATAATATTTATATTGACGAATATTACGACACGACAATATTAGGACAATGTGTGTGGAGACGTCACACTTGTATATTGTAAACTACACGTAGTTAGTTATCGCTGGATCATTCGAAGGTTATAATTTTATGTTATCATTTTTACTCCACTAATTCTTATCTGGCGTTTTCTTACATAGATTGCGAGTGTAGGAAAATTTAATTTATGATTGACTGGATCGTGAGTGTATCTCCGTAACGAAACAGATTACGAGAATACAGATATATAGAGAATATGATACTTATATTTTATCAATACCCTACGTTTGAAGCTGGCGCACGTTTCATTTTGGGACACCTGTATATATATTAGTATATATATTATTATATAGTATTATATTATATATATTAATATAATATTATATATAAAGTATATACTTATATAGTATATATATATATACTATAATTTTATAAATAACGGTCCCCCAGAAGGTCAACGACAGTCGTGGGATCCCATCGAGAATGGTCTGTAGTTTCCCGGCCTAACGATAATTCCATGGTGGCAGGCTATCGCGGATGCGGAATTTTCCCACTAGTAGCAGGCACGCTACCCAATGTACTTCATTAAACGTCTGCGTGGGACGAAGCTAGAAGTAATAAGATAACTCCACATTCTCTCGCTCACCCAGTCTCGAACTGGCCCTCTCGCGTGTAAGCGAGTGCTCTACCACGAGCTAGGAGGCTCATCTTTTATTAGTATAATATTATATATAATATTTATATATAATATATTATATATATAATATATATATTATAATTATATTAATATATAATATTATATATATATACTACTATATATAATATATTTTATATACTATATTATATATATATATATATATATTTATATATATAGTATATATATAATAACAAAAAGTACAATACAAGTATAATACGTAAATGTAAGGAATGGTAAGCCATTCATGAGGTAGGTCTTGAAATTTTTGAAGTGGAGTGCGGTGCGTGCGGTCGGTCGGGTGGTGCGAGAGTTATCAGGAGAAAACTGAGGTGCTCTGACAACTCTAAATACTAGGTTATAATTTAGTGTGACAAGAGTCGCAAGTCAATGGGTTCGGGTTCTATCCTCCTGTCCGGATAGTAGGTAGCAATTGCCTGGAGTAGTTTCCCTTATCTAGAATAGGACAATCCCCGACCCAAAGAGTGTCCAAAAAAATTTGAACTTACGTAAACTTAAAAGTTACAAAATTTAATTCTAAACTAATTAAATTTAAATAATAAAAAATATTATATAAAAAAATAAACATTTATAACTTATAATAAATACAAGTTATAAAAAAAATATATTTTTATATAAATAATTATGTTAATTATTAATAACAATTTCTTAATAATAATAATAATAATAATAATGATAATAATAATAATAATAATAATAATAATACAATAATAATAATATTAATATTAATAATATAATAATAAATAAAAATATAATAAAAATAATAGTTTAATACTACTGATAATAAAATGGAATATATACCTACTAATATAAAATAATATAATAATAATAAATATATACATAATAATATTTAATATAATAAATAATCAGATAATAATAATAATAATAATAATAATAATAAAATGAATAATAATAATAAATGAATAATAATAATAAATGAATAATAATAATAATAATAATAATAATAATAATAATAATCAATAAATGAATAAATAATACGAGAAAAAACCAACACAGTTTCGCAAAAACGAACAAGAGCGCACGAGACCGAAGGAAGACGCAAGAACAAGAAAAAAGAGCGAGAAGAGCCAAGACGGAGCAAAGACGGACAACACAACGAAAGCAACAACACAAACCACCCCCACACCAAAACAAACCACACAACACCACCCAACAACCCAGAACTACAAAACCACCCACAACACCGAACCTAACATCCCCGAAAGCACCCTCCACCTCCAACAACCACATAAATAAAATAATAATAATAATAAATAATAATCATCAATAATAAAATAATAATAATAATAATAATACAAATACTACTAATGATAATAATAATAATTACTCTTTTTAAAACAACTACTGCTACTACTACTACTACTACTACTATCACTACTACCACTATACTAATAATACTAATAAGATAAAATCAAATAAATAAAATAATAATCACCATAAATAAAATAATAATCAAATATGTAATAATATAATATAATAATAAAACTTACCATTGTCCATTTGTTGTCCAGTGGGGGTGGGAGACACACAGGCACCTGCGATTGAGGGTTTATATATCTCGCGTATTGAAATTCAGTCCAAATAATTGATTGCTGTGAAAATATAATCACATAAGTAATAATTACTAATAAATATAATAATAATAATAATAACTAATAATTGAATCAATAATATAAATTCAATAAAATAACTACATAATATAATAAATAATAATAATAATATATAATATAATAATATAGGTCAGCCTCCGAAAGCAACATGCATGTAAAAAAAAACATATGAAATTTAGACTAATAAATAAGAATTTTATTAATCAGGAACATTTTTACCAATGAAGATTAAAAAAAAATAACGCTTTTCAAAAATTTAAAATCTGTCTAAAATGTTGGAATCTGTATGATAGTTGATCATTTTGAGAGAACGAAGAGTCTAGCGCTTGGAGAGATATTACGTCAAGTTGCAATGTCGATTTTTATTAGACATAAAAACATCCACAAACGTTAAACCCCAAGATGGACAAAGTCGGTTTCTCGGCCTACCGAGGACGACGAGGGGACTTCGTTCCCCTCTGTCCCTCCGTCGGTCGAACCCCCTAAAAAGGAATAAAAAAAAAATTAACATTTTCTACAGAGCATAATAAAAAACAATATTTGTAACTCTTGATCTCAGTAACTACTGACAGAAAGTGGAAGGTTAATAGATGTACGCTCGATCACCCAACCTAAGATACCCCCAACACTATACACAATGAGTTTCAAATTTTTAGGTCAGGCACCTAGCATAAGATATTATTCGTAAAACCGGACCCATACTATGTATATACTATAATATATATAATTAATATAATATATTATTATATACTATATATATATATATATAATTATATATTATTATATATATATATATATATATATTATATAATATATGATATATAATATAATATTAT
The DNA here is from genome assembly GCA_015478945.1 of Trachelipus rathkii. Lineage (NCBI taxonomy): Eukaryota > Metazoa > Arthropoda > Malacostraca > Isopoda > Trachelipodidae > Trachelipus > Trachelipus rathkii. Next base: position 13,397 of record JABUQX010053842.1, on the reverse strand, counting down.
AATATATGGCGACTCTAGAAGGCGCACAATCAAATATCTCAAAAAAACTACAACATTCCCAGAAAAGGAAACATTGGCGAGATCGCATCGTCCCATTTTTCAAGTGCGGAAAATTGCAAAAAAAAAAAAAAAAAAAAAAAAAAAAAAAATTCATATCTCACAAAAACAACAAAACTGCAGTCACAGCGAAAAGGCAAATCATTATTTGAGATACTCTTCGTACAACTTTTGGAATAGAAATGTAAAAAAATAAAAAAATAAAAAAACAATTATTGTTAATAAATTATAGTATATGACATTAAGAGCGGCCTATTTAAAGAGACCCTTTTATTGGCTTACTACGTTAAAAAAAAATCATTCTATTAAAATTTTGCTTTTTTACTTTTTTAACTAAGAATACCAACAAGGGTATACCGCAATGATGGCAGGAGTCGACGTACCTCTCGGCCTTCGAGGGAAACCTACGAAAGGTAGGACTTAGAACTTCCCCTCCGGAGGGTCTCGAACCCCCACGCTCTTTGTATTTGGTGTCGCGGGGTTCCTCCGCCCCTCCCCTACGGGTTATGAAAAACGTCCCCTCTGTCTCCCGTCGGGCTCGAGCCCCTAATGCCCGTGTATACTTACAAAAATACCAAAATACCTATAATACTATGTCCAGCACACGCCAAACCAAATAGCCAATTTTATGTTTATTTTTTTTTTTATAATTTTTTTTTTAGTTTAATTTTCGCACCAAAATTTCACAAGGATTCCAAATGTATTTCTTCACTGTTAGCTTTGTAGTTTTTCGAGAATGATTTTTTTTTTTTTTTTTATCTTTTTTTTTTTTTTTATTTTTTTTCAGTTTCTCGTAAAATTTGCAGTTCCAAGCATTATTCCTTTTTACCACGGACTAGCTGCTAGTAGTTTGAGATATGAATGTTGGCTCTTCTAGAGGCTGCCAATATAAAATATATAATAATCATATATAATATTATATATATATATATATATATATATATATATAAATATATATAAATATATATATAGTATAATATATTAATTATATTATATATATATATTTATATATAATATTATATATTATTTATAATCTAATAATATAATATATATATATGTGTCCATATAGGTCCTATTCTGTGTTTTAAAGACTCCGTCTTTATAATTTTTTTTTGTTTTTTTTTTAATATATTGCTTTACTATATGGATTACCAAAATGATTTCAGTAAATTCCTGGTCTAATTCTTTAATTTCGAAGCTATTTTTTATAATTTTTAATCAACATTTTTGTTAAGATATTTTTCAAATGAAATATCTCGAAAAGTATACCACTTAAAAAACAAATTACATATTGGAATCAGCGTATATGGCTTATTATAAAATTAAAAAAAAAAAAAAAAAAAAAAATAGGCTTATATATCTTTTTTAGATATATGAAATTTATCTCGAAAAGATAAAACACTTAGAGAATAAACCAATGTACATATTTAGAATCTGCGTATAAGACTCTATACTAAAATGGTAAAAAAAATGAAAGTTTAAAATGAAACTGGCCCACTCAACTATCACACATATTCTGATTTTATGGCTCAGTAATAGAGCTTATTTTCCCGGGACGTATTCCAATACCCAGAATGGGAGAGGGGCGGAGGAACCCCAGCGAACCAAAATACAAAGAAGCGGGGGTCGGAAGACTCCCGGAGGGGGAAAGTATACCTGTATTCCCCCGGAGCCGAGAGACCCGACTCCTGCCATCTTTCGCGGTTTACCATTGGGGTATTCTGTAAAAAAAAAAAAAAAAATTAAAAAAATTAGACAAAATGTTTTTCGTTTGATTGGCAATATTTATTTAGTCGTTCACTGAAATCATTTTTGGAATCACTAATACTAGAAATACCTATTTAAAAAAATTAAAAAATTTAAAAACTGACGAAACAGTGATACCACACGATTAATTTCGAATGAAAAACAAATAAACATACCCAAAAAATCCTACTTAATAAATATCAACCCATAAATAACTACACATACACAAAATACTATCAAAACTAATCATACATAATATAATCACGATCACTCTTACTACCATCATATAATATATATAATAGATTATTATATATAATATATATATATATTTATATTATATTATATTAGTATATAATATATAATATATATTATATAAATTTGCTCTTAAGAGTCTAAAGGCTAAGAAGGAAAATAATACCACTAGATTTGATAATTTAATTTTATCTAAGAAATAATTCTTGAACTAGAAGAGTATTTCGTATAGAGCGCGGACCGCAAATATACTCGCACACGTTTGAACCACTGGATTTACTAATATCTTAAGGATGTTATTAAATAAATATTGATAAAATGAAAAACAAATTTAAGTTTCATCGATGAATTGCTTGCTGAAATCCAAAATGTTATTTTTATTTTCCTGTAGCTGTTTAGTTTTTTAGTTACATGCATGACTTCGGGAAGGCTGCCTAAAATATATATAATAGATAATAAATAATAATTAAATTATAAATAATAATAATAATATATCATATCATTAATAAAATATATATAATAATAATAATAATAATAATAATAAAATAATAATAATAATAATAATTGTACAAAGAAAATCAGATGGTAAAGGGAAAATATTAAGAATAAAAACCCCCATCTTTCCAAATTGATTCCTTCCCCCAAAATTTCAACCTTTTTCCCGCAAAGTAGGGAGGTTATAAGAATATCTTTCACCCACCCCATTCCTTAACTTATTTATTTGGTGAATTTTCACTAATTAAATAATATTAAATAATTGAAAATTAAATAATGCTAGTAATAGTATTTTTAATTATTTTGATACGATCTAGGGAAAAAAGACTGGTTATTAGACTTTTTGTGCTTCACTAAAATTTAATGCTTCACTACTACTACTACTACTATACTACTACTACTACTTACATACTTACTATACTACTCACTACTACTACTACTTCGCTAGGGAATAATAATTTCAACCAGGGGCGTCGATAAGGCTCCCGCGAACCCCGCGCTGATGTTTGGGGGGAGGGGGTGCCGGATTTCTGTGATCCCACATAATAAAAATACAAATACAATATAATAATAAACATCATATACATACTATATAATATATTATACTAAATATAATATTAGTATTAATCTATAATAATATATATATATATATCTTACTAATATATAATTATATATATATTTTTACTACTATATAGACTTTTTTATTCATTCCGACTTTATTATTTCTTACAAAAGACATGAAAGCATTCGCAACACCAAACATCAGCTTATAACTACATATTAAAAATAAGAATAATTCTAAGAAAAGGAAAAAATGAATTTATTGTGAGTACAAAAAAGTTTATAAATTTAGAAAACAATTCTTTTGACTTATTGAGAGAAAAATTCTTATAATAATAATATAAATGGTAAATAAATTAAATTGTTTTCAAATTTTAGATATTACATTTTATATACTTTTATAAATCATGACCTTAAATTGTCTTCAACAATTCGCTATATAATAATATATATATATATATATATATATATATATATAATACTATATATATTATATATATATTATACACCTATATATATATAAATATATATACTATAATATTATATTATATTATATCATATATATCAGTATTATATACTATATATTACTACAACGCTAGGAAAAGAAGACATTGCTGGTTGCTGGTCTAAATCTTCTATTGTAGCCGAATAACTGCATCTAAAAAAAAAAAAAATAAAAAATAATATATATATATATATATATATATATAATAATATATATATATAATATTATATATATACTATTATATATATTATACTATATAAATATATTATATATTTATCTATTATATAAAATACAAATAAAACATAGATAACCAAATTTCGTTTTTACATAAAAAAACACCTAATAACTACTACTCATCTCAAAATTAACATGACCCGGAAAAATAATACATTTATGAAATCCTGGTAAAATTTTGATGACACACTAGAGTATGGAAATAAAAAAGTTAAAAAACCTCAAGAACCACAAAAAGCTATATTCGTTCAATAATTATAGAAATAATGATTAGAAAGCCTATTAAGACCTTTTAATGGTTACTCGTTAAAATAACGAATTAGAATTTCTATTAAATTTTGCTTTTTTTAACTATAGAATACCCAAGGGATATACCGCACCGATGGAGGAGTCGGAGTCTCTCGCTTCGGGAACTCTACGAATGTAGCGCACTAAATCCACTCCCCCTCGGAAGGGTTCCGGAACCCCGCTCTTTGGTATTTGGGTCCGCCCCTCCTCCGCCCCTCCCCTACGGTTATGGAAAACGTCCCCTAAGTGTTCCAGCGGCGAGCCCCCTACATTGCCGTGTTAATACCTTTACAAATAAATAATATACATTCTAATAATTATATATATATATATATATAATTATAAAATCTATATATCATATAAAACAATAGTATCCATATATATAATGTTATATACTATATATTATATAATAACTTTTAATATATATATATATATATTATATATATATATATACTACTGTCCCAATCCCCCCCCAAAAAAAAATAAGCAACATTTTATTTTAATTTTTTGTTTTTAGTTTACATTTCCGAACTAAAATTTACAAGGATTCCAGAAATGTATTTCTTTTCCCAGTAGCTATTTGTAGTTTTCGAATTTTTTTTTTTTTTTATTTTTTGTTTTTAAAGTTCTCTCTGTAAAAATTTTGCAGGATCGTCCAAACATGTATTCCTTTCCTAATCCTGTAGACTATTGATAGGTTTAATTTAGAATTGTGGACTCTTCTATACTATATATAATATAATATATCTAATATAATATATTATATATAATAATATATATATAATATCAGATATATATATAATATATATATATATATAATATTATATTATAGTGAATGTTATAAGTTAGTTTCCCCAAAACGAAATACTATACAGAATAACCATAACAAGAAAACAAGTACAAGAAATACTCAAAAAAGTCTTATTAAAATGTTCAAAATGACTTATTTTAATTATTCAGATGTAATAATTAAAAAATTGTACTTAAAAATATTACATTTGTTAGAATCATATTTATAATATTATAATATTTAGATAAAATTATATATCTATAAAAACACAATAGGAAAGCATATCAATAATTAACTCGAGCGTGAAAAGTCTTACTGTTGATTGAAGGGAATGAGATTACAAATGAGCCAAGATGTGTGAATCTTAAATAAATTCAAAGATCTTGAACAGAATACATGCCAGAAATATAGCGAAATAGTTAGACTGTTTATATCAGCTAGCTTTTTTTGGAAACTCTTAGATGTAAGCGTGCTGCTAATACTGGAAAAGTGCTTGCGTTAAGGCGTAGAGAGAATAGTTGAAAGAGAATCAATGTAAGCTCAAAAGGAACTGAACAAAACATGAAAAAAATTCCATCTGGCAACTTACTTTCCTATTATTCATAGATGTTAGGATTCCGTGCACCCAACCATATGTAATATAAGGAAACAAAATAGATGAAATTATATGAAAAAGAGAATCCAAAGAAATTATCCTCTTTGGCAGGAGTATTAAGCTGTAGATTCACCAGAATGAATGAGAGGAGAGGAAAATTTAGGCGATAAGTCCGTAATCAAACTAAGAAGGTTAATGCACTTTGATCTTGTGAAAGTACATTTACTCTAACTAAGCTAAATTAAATATATATAGAAATACAGCTTATGTCCTCAATTCGTCATTTGTTTATTTCATTATTCAAAAATATTTTTTTTTTCTTAGTCAAATTATTTTCATTTCCTTTTCAACAAATTTCTTAAATTTCTATCTATATATCTTTTCTCATTTTATACTATTTTCTGCTTTCCCCATTAGTTCAAAACCAGCTTTCATGATAAAGCCAAATTATTTTCTATCCACACAAATTTCTCACTTTTTAACTCAAACACTCCTCATACAGAAATGGCCAAACAATTTTAAAACAATTCTTCTAATTTGCAACAAGCTTACGCTTACCTAGGCCTCTTAAAAACTAAAAAATTTAAAAAATTTATTCTTCACCTGTCACTTCCCTTTTTCTTTTACACTAAAAACCTTACAACATAGCCACTTTAAATTTTATACTTTAAATCAAACAATAACTAACGATGATATTACGAATGATAAAAATTTGCAAAGTAGCATTAGAGGGAGTAATTTATGAAAAAAGGTGAATGATATTTATCCACGCAAAAGAAATCGGATTATAACCCTATACAGTCCCCTTTAAAAAGAAAAAAGAAAGAAAAGAAACCTCGTTTTAACTCACAAGAAATATGTGTCTAATTCCGAGATCTGGCTTCCAATCTTTCTTTAAAGTATTCACACAAATTTCTCCATTTGATGCGACGTTTGGGTGGAATATTTTGGTAATAAAATAGCCTTTTGGTGGAGATGCTGGGAAATCTTTTCCTAAAGCTAATTTGATTTTGAAGAGTCCATTAGAATACGGAGTACCAGCTGAACAATTAGTAGTAGAAATAATGTTAAAAGTATTATAATAATAATAAAAACAATAATAATAATAATAATAATAATAATAATAATAATAATAATAATAATAATAATAATAATAATAATAATAATATAATAATAATACCATAATAATAATAATAATAATAATAATAATAATAATAATAATAATAATAATAATAATAATAATTATTAACATCGACAGAATAATTACTATTAAATGTTTTAATGACCCCTTCTTTAAAAAATAAAATAAAAAATTGAGCTCTCTAAAATTTAAATGCTATATATTATTTTACGCGTTAATAAAACATAGTTTATGATCTACAAATTCGTTGATAAGCGTAAAACCTTTTAGAATGAGGATGCAAAGAAAGCGTTGTAAAAATAATAATCGATTATCAAGGCTGGAGATAGAATGCAGTGATAGTACCCTTGCTAGGGGTAAGGGTGGATTATGGGGAGTTGTTAGGGTTGGGATTAAAAAAAAAAAAAACGCGTTTTTGGGTTTTTTTTAATAAAAAAAAACAAACACAACCGACGTTTTTTTTTTTAAAAATAAACCAAAAAAAAACAATTTTTTTTTTTTTTTTTTTCTTTTTTTTATATTTTATTTTTATTACTTGCATATATATTCAAGTTTTTTAGGGTATTTACGCATTAAAAAATACAGTAAAAATTACAAAATATGTTAAGAGAGGGTATTGGCAATATATAAAGTAGATTTTTAAATAATTACTTAGTAAAGTTTTACAATTTGTGCTGACTAGGGCATATAATTATTATCATATTCCACGATGAATGCTGATTAACTATTATTATTATATATTATTATTATTATTATTATTATTAGTTATGTATTATTATTATTATTATTGAGTAATTATTATTATTATATTTATATAATTTATATATATATATATATTATATATATATATATATATAGATCAATATATTATTCATGTATTATATGTATTATATTATATATATATATTATATAGTATATGTTCTCCAATAATATATATATATATATATATATATATATATATATATATATATAATATAATATATATATAGTTAATATATTATAGAATTAAAATCTAACCTTTTTTTTTTTTTTTTTTTTTTTTTTTCGTCTCCTCACCCAAGAAACTGGTGGTAAGGTTGCGTAAAGAGAAGCCATCGGATAAAAGAAAAGTCAGTAGAAGAATATGGGACCAAAAGTCAAATAAAGAAGTCCAGCCTTACCCCTCCCCCCTCTGTAACCATTAACTGTTGTATGGACTCGTCACAGGTCAGAAAAATCCACACCCTCTGCTTCACAGGGACTGCGACGGGACCCTCACTAATGGTAAATCGTCAGTGTAAAGGTTCATCGCTTGGCCCAGGTGGGCCACAAACATTACCCCCTCACAAACCCCGGGCCATTTCTCTCCTATTATGCAACCTTTTATGTATTCCTCGCTCTGCCAAAACTCCTCACATTTTCTGTCCTTCAACATTCGTTTACTGACTCAATCCAACTTTTTCTTCGATCTCCGCAGCCCGGTTCGGTTCCCAACACCGTCGCCACTATACATCCGCTTAAAAAATCGACTATCTCAATATCCTTTTATCCACGAGTGACCAAAACCATCTTCAACATATTTTTCATTTATTCTCCTCTGTTTAACACACCCCATTTCTTTCTTCGACAACCAACAACTCTCTAATTATGTTCATGTCCTCATTTATTAAATAAAAATCAATTCTTTCTTCACAACCTACATGCCCAAAGATTGTCCATCTGAAACACATGAACTTTAGATTTCTATACCTCTTATTCCAACCCATAGTCTCACTACTATATCAATAAACACAGGTAAGCAACATATAGCGGTCATGTAGAGGATCCGCTTGCACTCTTAAAAGACTTAGTTCCCCTATACATTACACCACAACGATTTTAATTGCAGCAGCACACCCTTCTGCAACCGGTAACATATACCTTAAATTATTTAAACTCAGAAAAGCATTGGGGTTCCAGCTGTTCCAATCATATAACATACTTCAACACTAGAGGACTGTCCCTCATACTCACAACCATAACCTTACTCTTATCTATGTTTACTTTCAAACCCCTCCTTTTACACACGCGTGCCAAATTCTTCCCTCTAACCAATTCTCCCCTCAAACTCCTCAAAATTCCGCGCTCAACACAAAACCAAATCATCTGCATATAATAGGTAGGGCAAAATCCCTCCACTCATCTTCCTCCATTCATTCTAAACAACCATTTTCTGTCCACGTATAGCGCGCCCACGCTTCAATTCTTTCATCACCCCTCCATGTATACAATTGAAATAACCAAGGAGACATAACAACAACCCTGTCTCACCGCCTGCCTCCTCCGCTATTTAATACTAAACGCCAATTATCATGACAAAACAAACCGATTTAAATGTTTGTCTGCAAGCACTATCGTCATACATATATTTGATTCCATTCAAAAGCCTATCCACCAACACTATATAATTCACTACACCTGCCATATGAGCTTTCCTATTAACGCCTATCATACCCCTGTTGCAAAATCCATAAAACCTGAAATAAACAATTTATTCTTCTTCTCTTCCCCCAAATTTTTCCTTTCTATCATTTGCTTTCACCAAAATGTAAAGATGATCTGTCCAGCACATCCTCTAACTACTCCTAAACGCACCTTGTTCTTTCACCAATCAGTCTTCAGGTCACTGGCGCAACTCTTTCGATCAAAATACACCATATTTCTTCCCGATATTAACACTCAAATAAACTAATTCCCTTATAATTTCTTATCAACAGTTCCCTTTATCTCCTTACCCTTATATAAGGGTACATTACTTCTCTCCTTCAATCCCTCGGAACTATAACCTCTACATAAACGCTTTATATTACACAACTTAAAGACTTTCTCCGCATCAATCACCATCTCGCCTCCGTCTTGATCATTTCACCAGTAATTTTCATTATTACCTGCAGATTTACCATTTTTCAACTATCTCACTCTACCCATTTTTCCTCTCTTTGGTAATGGAACCTCATCCTCAAAATATACACCTATTACCTTCTTGCAAAACCATAAACCAACAAACACAGTCACTATTCCCTCTTCATTACTGCCAATATTGTTCAGATTTCGAAGTGTTCTTTCCACACTTCCCCTCACATTCCATTTCATGCAAGTTACATAAAAAACCATCCTCCTATTCATTATTCGAGCAGGTTCCCTTATTCCTAATTTTTTAACGCTTCTCGCGGCTTCCTTCCCAGAAGAGCTTCCTAATTTTCCCCGGTTTAATGTCCCATTCATCTCACTTATCCAAACTGTTCATTTTTTTAACCCTCTTCTTTTCTCTTACGTACGCATCTTTTATAGTATTCCCTTTTTCCCCCCCTTATATAATTCCAAGCATCTTTCTATTTGAAAAACCATCATTTGCTTTTAGGTTAACAAATCAACCAACGGGGCGCGTTTTTTTTCTTTACTTTTTAACGCTTGCATCAACCTCTCATGTCCACCATTCATGTTCGCATTCTTTACTTCCTAACTTTAGGCAGCAATCCACATACATCTTTTGCACTGCTAACAATTGCCTGAACCAGATTATTTTTAGTTTCAGCCTTGTATCACATTCAAAATGATGATTACTGGCGCAGCGTTCTTACATACTTATCCTTATTAAACCTTGTTCACTAAACTTCCCTCTTAATTTAATTTTCCCCTCTTCCTTCCGTATCACCTTCCCCTCCATCCAAAGTCCCCACTAACCTTTAATTTTTACATAGAACAACATAATGATCCGAATAAATCTCCCATTTCTTCAACTACCTCACTGATTTAACATCCAACATATACTTTACAACATCTCCTTCTTCCCAACACAAAATCAATTATAACTTTTCACTTTCGATATCGCAATCTTCGATCTCTACCTAGCAACCAACTCCTAGTATAACTTATGGATACTCCTTGCAGTGTTTAAAGAAAGTATTATTACGCTCATATAACATATACACACCTCTCTCCTCACAGAATTCAATCACTTCCTACCAATCTCATTTTCTCCTGACACCCGGCAGCTAAAAACCTACCCCACTCGCTCTCACACCCATCCTTTTTTTTTAATTGATGATATATATAATAATATATATTATATATATATATATATAATATATTACTTTACAAATAATCTTATATGATATAATATATATATATTATATATAGTTATATATACATAGTATATAATATATTATATATATAATTATATTATATATATATATATATTACTACACACACACTGTAAATATAAAATCCGTATTAATAGTCAATATTAAGGCCTAGAAGGGGTATTGGTAATTTCAAGAGTGGTGCAACAGAAAATATGCATAGATTAGATGTTTGATCGTGGAAGCATTAAAAAAAAACCAAAAAAAGAAAAAAAACCATTTTGGATTTTAAAAAAAAAAAAAACGTTTTTTTTTTTGGCAAAAAAAAACCATTAAGAAGAAAAAACCCGTTTTTTTTTTTCACAACCCTAAGAGTTGCGTAAAAATTAAGGGAAATTAGTTTATTAGAGTAATTAAATCGGAAATCGTTAATTAATAGCTATGGTAGACTTTGTGTGTATGAGTCCTAGAATTCTAATGGTTAATTTATTGAAAATTCAATGTATGTGTGGTTGTGACGTAATGGTCCCATCTGAGGGAAACGTTGTAAAGAGAGTACGATTTTTTGGGATAGATTCTGAATCATGTTCTGGAATTGGGTCGCAGTAGGAGCTTTCAGATTGAGATAGTGTTGCGGGAACCTGAAATGGTTGGATAGGTGATCAATGGGAGGTATATTTGATACAGGTGGTTTTGGGTGCGAGAGAAATGGAAGTGGTTAGGAAAAAGGTGGATTGATTTCTCTGTGAAGACCAAAAGGACATGTGTGTTAAGAAAGGTTCGATAACTTCTTTAAACAGGCCGAGTCCGATTTCCCTAGTATCCTAGAATTTGAGTCTCTTCAGATGTATCGAAACTGAAGTGAAAAGTATGATTGATTCTTGTGTTGGTGAAGAAGGAGATGTTGAAGTATTGTGTTGGATCTTTAAATCATGAAGGGGTTTGAAATGGGATTATCCGGATCATTTATGTTGTTCTATGTAAATTAAGTTAGTGGGGGCTTGGATGGAGAGGAAGGTGATACGAAAGGAAGTAGGGAAAATGAGAAGTTAAGAAGTGAGAAGTTAAGTGAGCGAACAATAAGGAATAAGTATGTAAGGCGCTCGCTAGTAAAATGTGTAAATCGGTTGAATGTGAACAAGTGATACTGAACAAATCTGGGGCAAATGAAGGAAAGCAATTGTTAGTAGTGCAAAGGAAAGTGTGTGGATGTTCTAAAGTAGGAAGTAAGAATGTTAAACTAGCGGAAGTTGGTGGAATGGAAGAGGTGAATTGAAAAGCGGTTAAGGTAAAAAAAGAAGCGTGGTTGAAATTACTAAAAGCCAAATGATGAAGTTTCAAAAAGAAAGATGCTTGGAATTATATTAAGGAGGAAAAAGAAATACTAAAATAAGGTGCATACCGTAAGGAGAAGAAACAAGAGGTTAATGAACGTTTGGAGGAGGATGAATGAGGACATACAAGGGAAAATAGGAAGCTCTTCTGGAAAGGAGCGCGAAAGATTAAGAATGAGAAAAGGGGGAATCCTGCTTAGACATAATGAATAAGTAATAGTGCTTTCAAGCTGATGAAATGGATGTGAGGGGAGTTGTGGAAAGAACACCTTCGAAAATCTGCACAATATTAACAGTAATGAATAGGTGGTGATAGTGAATGTTTGTGTGGGTTTGAAAATGGTAAACCAGAAGACGGAATAGGTATTGTTGGGGATAGTGGTTATTAGTAAGGAGGAGGTAATGGGTAAGAGGAGAAAGTTGACAGAATGGAAATCTGGAGGTAATAGATGATGAAATACTGGTGAAATGATCAAGAAGCCAGTGATGGCGAGATGGTGATTGATGGGATTTGGAAGTTGTTGTAATAAAAGGCGTTTATTGGAGGGATAGTTCCATGGATTGGGAAGGAGAGCGGTAATAGTACCCTTGTATAAGGGTAAGGGGAGAAAAGGGGAACTGTAAGAATTTAGGGGATAATTTATTGAGTGTTGTTGGGAAGGTATATGCTGGCATTTTGGTCGAAAGAGTGCCGTCAAGTGACTGAAGGACTGTTTGGTGAGAAACAAGGTGCGTTTAGGAGTGGAAGAGGTTGAGTTTTGTATATCAAATCTTTACATTAAAATAAAATGATTGAGAAAATGAGGGAGAAGAAGAATTAAATTATATTAGGTTTTATGGATTTGCAACAGGGCCTAATGATAGAGTTAATAGGGAACGCTTTAATGGGCAGGATTAGTGATATTATGGGTGTGTGGGGGGGTAGGGCTCGAATGGAATCAAAAAGTATGGTATGACGATAGTGAAAGCGTGTGTACGAATAAATGGTGTCAATGGTGATTGGTTTAAGGTTAATAGCGGAGTGAGACAGGATTGATGTTTAATGTCTCCTTGGTTATTCAATTTTGTATATGGATGGGGTTATGAAAAGAATTTCGGGTGGAGATGGGCAGGAAATGGTTTAGAAATGAGGCAGTATGGAGAATGTAGTGGAGGGTGCCCTACCTATTATATGCGGAATGTTTTTTGTTCTTGTGTGGCGAATCTGAAAGAGAGTTTGAGAGGAAATTGGGTAGAGAAGATTTGGGCAAGGGTATGTAAAGGAAGGGGTTTTGAAGTAAAGTAGAATAAGAGTAAGGT
>JABUQX010053841.1:0-19787 GCA_015478945.1 Trachelipus rathkii | reverse complement strand
TATTATCATAAACTATGAATAGGTCTCGTTTCCATAAGGGAAACCGAAAATCTTTAGAATGAAAAAGCACGAAAGAAAAAACAATAGGCAGCAAAGACATATGGTATAAAAGTCTCATTAATACAGACGTTTCGCAGTCATCTAGATCCCAATCTTCAAGCTAACTTACCAATAAACACAATAGTAGCAGTAATTAAAATTCAGGTGCATCGAAAACTTAAATTCAAAGATTAAGAAGGTAAATAAGAGCCGAAAATCAAATTAAACATTTATGGAAGTAATCTTTTAACAGAATAAAAAGTTAAAGCATAAAGCACAGGTGAAATTAATCATAGCAAGTACGTTACAAAAATAAATTTCTAAATGAAAAAAAAAAAAACCAAATGAAAAAAACTAATACTCAGAGAAAAAAAGCACTAAACAAGACAAGCCTACCTAATGTATGAAAGGTTTAAATTATTCTAATGAGAGAGCGGTGTCTATAAAACGGAAGAAAGTGAAATAAAGTATTGGTCGAGAAGGTGGCAGTCATAAGTATTCCGTATTATATTACCCACTGTTGATAAACGTGAGAACGAGAACAGAGAACATGGTAGGAGGGAAGCGGGAGAGAAACTCACGAGCAAGGGAGGTAAAGATCAGACAGAGAGAAGAGGTGAGAGAGAGAGATAGAGGAGAGAGAGAGAGAGAGAGAGACGATTAGGTTTTTAACGGGTTTCTTGAGACAGGGAGTAGAGGAGATGAGAAGAATTTAAAGATGTGTTTAATTGTTTAGATTAAAAGAGACGTCGCAGTATTATTCCGGGTCGCGCTAATCAATCAGAAGCTGAAGCAGAGAGCTGGAAGTCCGAGAGCGAGAGCAGGAGTTGTTGAAGAATGTGGGAGTGTTCCCCGAATAGAGAGTGTCCAGAATGAGTCCTGACAGAGAAGATTCGTTCTGAAAAAGCGTTCCCAGCGTTCAGAGAGCTGAAAACACCTTTATAACCCTCAGAGATAGACTCAATTAACAAATCTTGTATTAAAGAACTTTACCTACCATCATGATTTTTCTTCCAGTTTGGTGACCTTTTCTATATATTCCGGGTATATATTAGTATGTATATAATATAGTATACGCTATATTAACAAGGTAAACTGTAGAGATATAATGATATTATAATATAATATATATCAATATATATAATATATATATAATATATAATATATATATATATATTAGTATATAAGTATATATATATAATTTGTATATAGTATACATTATATATTATCTATTATTGATGATAGTATATATGATATTTATAATATAATATTTATCATATAATTAGATATATTGTTAGTATATAATTATAATAGTCTAATTATAATTACGTACTACTTAGTATATATAGGTAATATTATTATATACTCACAATAATATTATATCCAGAGATCTTGGCCAGACTATCGTAAGCCTTCAAAATAAGATGCAGATTTTAATGGTACGCATCCCTTAATGAACCCCAGCAAAATTTCAATCACCTGATGACGTCACTAAATACAAAGTATTTTATTTTTACTCGCACAGTTCATTTACGATGATAACTTTATACTTTCAGTAAGGTCACTGTTTTTACCAAGAGGAGTGGATAGTAGGAGTTAACTCAATTGTTTTCTATTGGTAAGTAAATCAAAGTTTAAGAACTTAAGAAGGCTCCAGTGAAAAATTGCAATACTTATAAATGTCATCGGTGAACTCAAGGTATGCCAAAAAGAACTCTATCATTACGCTCCCTTAAGTTCCCTTGTTTCCAGAAAAACGAGATAATTTTTGTGCACAGAACGAAATGCAATTACTGTTTACATTATCTGCCACATGGCACTGAAAGGCCAAGAAAACTATCTGGATTAGTTTTTAATAAGAGTTTTTATATATTAATTATTATTGATATATTACATTATTATTATTTATTATTATTATTATTTATTTTATTATTATTATTATTTCATTATTTATAATTATATTATTATTATTATTATTATTATTATTATTATTGAATTATATTAGTAGTAGTAGTAGAGTAGTAGTAGTAGAGTAGTGGTAGTAGTAGAGTATGGGTTTTGGATGCCAAATGTTCGCTATCGGCGAATGTTTTGGCCCTTTTTTTCGTGGGAATTTTTTCCTTCCACGACGAAAAAAAAACCGAAGGTTTTTTTCGAAACAAATAAAAATAAATAAATAAATAAATGTAAAAACTTTAATAAATAAATTAATAAATAATTTAATAGATATATAAATAAATAATAAATGTAAATAAATAAAAAAATAAAAATAAATTAAAAAATAAATAAATAAATATTTGAGAACTAAAGACAAACAGCCAAAATATCAGACAAACTAGCACCGTCACCTCACCTCACCGCACAGAACCAAGACGCTAATATTGCGACCGCACAGCACCCCACCGCCCACTGCACCCGCACCGCACTTCGAGTCATCCTTGACCGTACGCGATACATGGTATCTCCTTCAATTTAAAACCCCATAGGGGTGACGTAACCTCGTTCGTAAGACGAGGTTTTACGTGGCCCCGCATCCCCTCCGAAGGGGAGAGCCACTGGATGTGGGGCTGCGCCCAGCCTAAATAATTTGAAATGGATGGTGGGAGGATGAATTTTGAGATGGGGTATAGAGGGAGGAATTAGTAAGTAGGATACGGATCCGGATTTTCGGATCCGCATCGGCTCCCGGGTGCTTGCTCCGTGCGGTGTCAGTGTAAATTATTCTGTATAAACTACAATGATTGGTATCAATATATATGTTTATAAGTCATAGATTTCGAATATGATGGTTGTAAGACCGTGCGAGAAGAGTTCCGACAGCTGCCCCGGTGGCCTGACGTGTGTGCCCGCTAGGCCGCCATCGGCTCGAAACCGGCTCGCGCGCCCGCAGGCGCGATCCGGCGTGAAACCGACCGCGAGAACGCAAACGTGTTCAGTTTTTCTTTTAATAAATTTTTATAATTTTTCAGCTTTTCATCGAGTGAGCTTTTGTTTTCACTTAATTTTTTTCAAAATTTTTATTAGTTTTTATTTATTTTTTTTATTTATTTTTATTTTTACTAAATCTTTTTATGCTTTTCATTGTTAATTTTTTATTAAAGTTGTTATGTTTTTACATACCACCTCTAAATCAGTAAATCAGTAAATCAGTAAATCGACCCAATCATCCAACACCCTTCTGTCCATCTCCGTGATCTATTTGATCTATTGATCTATTCGATTCATTGCATTATTGATTCAAGTCATATTTTTACAAAATTGTTATTTTTAACATACCCTAAATCAGTAAATCAGTAAATCAACACCCCTCTCCACCACCCTTCTTTCCATCCGTGATCTAATTGATCTATTGATCTATCTGTCTATTGATTAAGTCATATTTTTTTACTAAAATTGTTATGTTTTTACATACCCTAAATCAGGTAAATCAGTAAATCAAAACCATCATCCAACACCCTTCTGTCCATCCGTGATCTATTGATCTTATTGATCTAATTGATCTATTGATCTACTTGATCTATTGATCTATTGATCTAATTGATCTATTGAACTATTTGATTCAAGTCATATTTTTTCTAAAGTATTAAAAATTGTCTTTGGACAAAAGTAGGAAAAGAAAACAAGTTTTATTGTTAAAGCGTTATAAACATAAGCTGCAAACTACTAATCGGTTAACATATAAATTTTTAGCATCAAAAAATATTTACATGTTTATTAAAAGAAACATTATTTAGAAAAAACATATAATGAAATAAATACAGTATTACACCACATAAATTAGAAATGATAGGTTGTACAGGAAAATATAAGGTCTTAACATATTGAACATTATCATAAACTAAAAAAGAATTACATAATTAAAACTGAACATAAAATCTAAATGCAGAAGTCAAGGAAATAAACAAACATTATTTTGATTCTTATACACTGCTATCCAATGGCATTGCTCGATAAATCCCGAGGAGAAGTGTTGAATAAGACCAGAGTCGGTATCCAATTTCACAGAGCTAAGTTCATTACAGGCGAATACACCTAAAAATCTTCTCTCGTTTCTAAAGGCATTTAATATTTTCTTCTTCATTCATCGTTAATTCAAGATTATAATTTCGTGCTCTGCAATCTCGATGATTTGAGGATAGTCTTCAAGATACACCAGAACTGAGATTGAGGAGGTCAAACTTGTCCAAATTTGAGACTCAATCCTATTGGTTTCATTCTTTTATAGGATATTGAGATGATAAGCCATTACAAGCTGAAAGATCAGCTGTGAGATCGTATGCATATAACATGTACTGTTTTCAAGCATTAAGTCTTGAGATCACACACCTGCCCTACCGTTATCGCTGCCAAGATACAGTCATTAGCAAATAAATCAGTAAAAAATTGACTATTGGATTCAAGTCATATTTTTCTAAAGTATAAATAAGTTCTTTGGTTAAAAGGTGGAAAAGAAAACAAGTTTATTATTTTTAAAGCAGATAATTAACATAAGTGCAAACCTTTTCTTATTCATTAGTGTCACGGTTGTCTCAACACTAGGATGGGATGTTGCTAAATTTATGGTTCCGCTCTCCAGCTACGTGTCTGGTTCTAGCTTCCTTCAGTTGCGGGAAAACCTTTTCTAGCTTATTAAATATTTTTACTACACCTCTGGACTTATCAAAAGCTTTGATTAAAATTCATAAGGTGCTACAGTTGTTTACCAAGGAAAAGTTTAAAGATTACAAAGATGTAATTCACATTTCACGAAGGTTTATATGACATAAAAACTCAATAAATGTTTACAGGGATCATAAAATTATAATCCTTGATTGATTTGATGCATTTAAACTTGAATGCAGTGATATAGCAGAAACTTTCCACAGTTTTTACTCACATTCATTTAAACATCACTGTATTTTATTATAACTCAGAATATCTTTCATCAGAATAAGTATATGAGGGATGTTTCTTTAAACACACAGTACTTACTGTTGTTCGGACAAAGAAGGGATATGAGTCAGTCAATGTTGGGGCTCCCCAAATCGTTCCCTATTAAAAAGTATAGAGTTCCTATAGGTATATAAAGAAGTTACATCTATAGCCCTGCATGCTTATTACTCTGGTGAGCTTCATCCTAAACACGCAATAGAGTGTTATGCGTTACAAATATTCTACGCCTAAACGTGAGTATTGAGACCAGTATGTGACGCTGAATAAGGTACTCTATAGCTAGCAGATTATTTACCTCTTATGAGAAAATTTTAAAAACCTGAAACCTTCTGAAAACGTAAACGATCTGCTTTTGAAGTATGAAAAATCTATACAATGTATAGCAGAAGTATGTCTCAATCTTATAAAAGGAAATGTTCCTATTGAACAGACCTCAGGAGGTTAAAGCTGCGTTCGTCATAGATCAGCTCAGGTTAAAAACTTGCCTGGTAACGTAAGCAAAGCTTACAAAAATAAAAAGAAGCTATTACAAAAGGCTGAGGTGTGTTCCTACCTTTACTCTTTTCCGTTATAGCCCCTTTGATAACTAAGTGGCTTGTCTCAATGATAAAGAGGTATGGTTTTACCCTACACGCGATTATGAGAAGATGAATCATAACACAGAACCCACCTCTACAACAACAACAAACAACAACAACAAACACAACAACAACAACAACAACAACAACAAACAACAACAACAACAACAACAACTAACAACAACAAACACAGCACACAACAACAACACATCAACAACAGACAGCAACAACACACAGCCACAACAGCCCCAACAACAACAACAGTTCGAAACCCTGATCCGGTATAACCCTTATCAGCAGTTGCTCCAACAGCAACCTTTAGTTATTAAATGAGTGCGCGTCATACTCATGTGAGATACCAACCTCCGTCATTCACCGTGAGAAAAGCCCAACCTTTTATACATTGAAATAATTAAACTCTATGTTAACTGATAAGAACATCACAATGCAGTCCTAGTGACTAACCACTCTCACGAGTAGTGCTCTCACCCTATTTCAACAAAAAATTAGTAGCTAACATCTCAATCAAAAATAATTCAAGACAAAACCCTAAGGAAGATTCAGCTACTAGCGCAACAGGATACTAAGATTGAAGTGAAGAGAGAAGATAATTTTGAACATGTATTGTACGAAAGCTTAACAAATAGAGGTAAATAAACTACGGGTCATTAGACCTCTATAATAATATTTTTAAAGATCATGATTACATGGAATGAACTCGGTCAAGACTTTCATTATTGATGGAGAAACCAATAGCCTGGTTTCGAATATTGGTACTGACTTCTGATAATCAAAATAAGATGGCTCCGACCCACTGAGCGTGGAATTGCGAAAAAGGCTCCCTCACTCAACACTGAGTCCTACGAGTCCAGCGATGCTCCCACTTAAACACTCCCAGACACGATCATCTCCACTCTGTGCTCAAATTCCAGAGCCACTATACTTATCCAGGGAAATAAACATAGCTAGTTCCTGGTTCTGGGTTCTTTTCAATGACTCTAGACCAGATGCGAAGTCCTTCTATGGTACTTTCTTTTGCATCGGACAGATTAAGTTCTAAGTAGAAAAACACATTACGTTCAAATGCAGGTAGAATGAGATAAAATCAATGGCTTCTTTCGGTCTTCACCGAACGTCTGGTTTATTTATTGGCTTTTTTATAACCATTGTGGTTAATACTAACAATTAAGTTATAAGTTATAGTTGTTCCTTTATTTCTACCTCTACTATCTTTTTCATATAAGATTTTAATTTATGTTAATTATCATTTTGTAGTTAAATATAAAAGATATTTTCATACACATTCGGTTTTTTATATCCCCTTTTAGTATAAATGCATATAATAAATTACTAATGAAAGTTTGATTTGAGTCATGAGGCTAAGGAGCAAACGTCCGGATATATAGACACGTGTGCATCTTTTCGCGAAAACATGCCTAATCCCATGTTACGTGGTTATTTCAAGGTTTTATACCCAGCGCGAGCCCTCTTGCAGCATTAACTATATCAAAAAAAAGATATTGACCAGACCGCAAATGTCCATGCGTACGAAGAGCAGATCCGTCCCACTATCAGCCGTTGCTCTTGAGCGTGTGCGTACAGCAATTAAAAACCCCTTAACAGTGCGAAGATAAGATCTGTACCACACGTCCCCATATACACTTAAATCCACAGTGGCGATCAATCTTCCACTCACGATCCACTGGTCTTGACTGACGATCACGGAGTCGTACTCGTTTTTATGGAAGTTTGATTTGACAGATATTGATAAAATATAAATTACTTACAATAATAGTTTTAATTTTTTAATAATTTCTTTTTTTTTGTTTGGGACTAGATGTATATTCCAGATACTTATGTTTAAGGGTTTTAAAAGATAAAAAATCAAAGACTGTTGCTACAGCCATCAGAGAAATTATAAATAAGGATGCCAGATATCCCAAAATGATATGGACAGATAAGGTTACAGAATTTTTAGGCAAAGAGTTTCAAAAATGTTACTGAGATGAACATTCTGGGTATTACAACCACATTTTCAATTAATTAAAGCGGCTATACGTTGAAAAGAGTACACACGAACTATGAAAGAAATGAATGCATAGGATATTTTACGAGATTGTAATACATTTAAATTATTTTGATATACTACAAGACCTGGCTTACTCCTAGTAATCGGTCTCATCATAGAACACTTAAGAATACCCCTTAGAGATGGTAGAAGACAAAAACCCTTTGTTTACCTATCCAACCCAAAGGGAAGAAATAAACTAACACAGTATTAAAGTAGGAGATTATGTGGGATGTCCAGGACTGATGAAAATTTCAGAAAGGGTATGAAGCTGAGGATCAGGAGAGAGGTTTTTAAATAGATTACAATCCAAATTCCCTAGAGGCAGGATTTAAAATTATTACTATCGTAGAGATTTAGACGGCAGAAAAAAATAAAGGAGGGGATGATTCTCAATGAAACAAGAAATACAGAAAATACAATTTGATCCTAAGAGGCATAATGAATATAAAATAGAAAAAATAGTAGGACCAAAGGGAAAGGATAAAAATAAGCTGTATCTAGTGAAATGAGTAGGATACCCTGCAAAGTTAACCAGTTATATAAATGCTAGCGAAATTAAAAAACCACTGATCAGTTTACGTTGGGAACATTGGAAGACGTGAAGACCATTTTCTGATTTAACGCCTGACACTCTTCGGCTTACTATGGATCTACATCCCTGAAAATAAAATGCAGCGACTATACAACTCAATATTGAACCCTTATTAACTTCTTTTGATCGGAAATGTATGAAGCAGAGATTAAGTTGAAATACATTCTTGATGCCTACTGTTGAGAATATATTAGAGTCCCCCTCTGCCTTTATAATATTAGAAGCGTTGAATATGTTAAAAATATATTTAAAAATTAAGTAAGACAGACATTATCGAACATGATGTGTAAGAATATTTCTACTTGAAAACGCAAATATGGGGTCTTTACAAACCGGTTACTGATGTGTTCATGGGCTTAAACAAAAAAATTTGAAACAAGTCAATTATGATAAAGATTTAGTTTTCCTTGTTACAGATTTTGTGTTATAATTCTAACTTAATCAGTCCTTAAATTTCTTCCAACACTCTTGTCGAACCTGAAAGATAGAAGTTTTTTTATTTTCCTTCAGACTGGTTTCGTAAATGTCATTACTCGCATGTAGACTCAATATTTAGAAATAACGATATCAAACCATCTCTAAAGGATCTAATACGTTATATACCAACGATGGAAGAGTATGTCTCAAAAAATGACACCGAGAGTTCATTACATTTTGTATGCATTCCTTCTAAGATGTTTCAAGATCCCGGTAATGGCCTATGTTTTATAACAGATATTATTTAGACCATCAGTATGTAGGGAATCTTAAAGCCTCTCTTGGGGGGAAATTAGATCTCTTCATCGTGAGCAGACCGATTGAAGGTTATTGAGAATAGGATAGTTAGAGGTCTTTTTGTCCACTATGTTGATGTTACTTATATTTCTGATATTTATAAGAGACGTTAAAGGAATCCATAACCCATTCACCAGTTAGGGACAGCATGTGTAAAGTACAGTTAGAAGGTAAGCTCCCGTTAAATAATAATGAAAACGAGATTGATCTTTCAGGGGTGCAAGAATGCAGTGGGATACGGTATTTAGGTTTGGACTTTCTTTCTATGCTTCGTTGTTCATGACGCTGCGTATCCCTCTTTGTGTATTTAAAAATCAAGGAGTACAAATACCTCGCTGAAAAAGCCAAGCTAGGACATGGATAGGATACTTTCCAGAGTATATTATGCGGAAGTCGACCCTTCGAACAGCTGTTAAAAACGCGAACTAGCCCGATGCTCTTCTGATGATAATGTTAGATGATGTTACAACGAAAAAATGACGAACGTAAGAATGACTGCGGTCAAGGGGTAGGTCGCCCCACGTAAGAAACAACCTGTAAAGAGGAGATAGGAAAGGGGACATTAAAGAAAAGTGTTTTTGAGTGTATGTGTTTGCCTCCCTCTAATAATGATATAAGTGGTAACTTTTTTATATTAAATTAATGACAACCTGTAACTATTTCGTATATAAGAATTCTCACTTTCAACCTGCGACTAAGACATGCATATGCCGATCACCCGGAACAGTACTTGACCAATGTGTATCACATCGCTTCAACCTGTAATCATCAGAGCAAGAGGCCTCGGTCTACTCTGTAACGTGCTTACCTCACTCGTCGTGATACAAACACTATCCACCCAGCATCCACGCACCGTGAGTGACAGTCCACTACATCTTTATTAGCCTTAATTAACCCCCATCGTGCGTCCCACAAATTGAATCACACACCTAGTCACTATATCCGACTTCAACTGTCATCGAGACAGACAGCACGATAAGTCTTACAAATACTATACACATCCAAAGCTGGTCCTCTGACCAATACTCTTGACCACTCCTCGAATGTGTTTTTTATCATCTGAAAAGACTGGAGTCTAGTAATAAACGGAACAGATGGTTCTAATATCTAAATCATCAGTCGCCGTATAGCGTGAAGCAAACCTGAAACCGCATAGAATGCTCAATCAATTGCCTGGCGCACGCAACTTCTCTGTGAGCAACATCCGTGCTAGTGTGAAGTACTAGACCATACGTGCGTGCAATTACTTATACTCCAACGCATTTCGTGTGTGCTAAGCATCAGAATCACTCCAACCAATAGTGAGTGCTCGAAATTTAAATACCAATATTGAAAACTTACTAAATGATTGTCGCTTACATATCCTCAAAGACGTACAGTGCAGTTCCTATCATCTTGCAATCTACATTGCGTATATTACACATATTTAAATAAAGATTTAGAAGATAAACATAAAATAACAAGATGCTGCAAGATCTTAAAATATATAATAACACGTAATGATAAATATCTATATGGACGTTGTAATAACTCAGAATTTATGATATATATTTTATCATCAAGATAAAGTAGACTTATTATCTATCATCTAAGTGTGAACACTCCTAGCGCATCAGGTTATAATTATAGATCTACACACAATGTATTATGCTCTTAATGTGATTATAAAAGCCTCTTTTATTTAGCAAACAAAATACCGCTCCAAAATAAGCCCAATAAAATACTTATTTAAAATAATAATCACTGTGAGATATGCAGTTACTGGATGCTTATCTATTGTACGTAAAGTGAAATTATATCTCCCATTTATAATACTAATGATTTGAAATATAAGTAAGAAATCTCTTTTGATCGCGATACATGCAAATATTCCATATCTCAAGAGAATTGAGACTCTAAAAATTTTTTAACTTTACCCAAGGATTATCAAGTGATTAATTAATACCGTAATATCGTCTATATATAAATGGGCTAGCTTACCTCAGAAGGTATAATAGGATATCTGTGTTAGAACACGAATGCCTTATTTATATTTCTGGTAAAACACTAAGTTGTGAGTGGTGTGTACGTGCGCGACTACTTACCTCCGATAAAAATTCCAACTTACTCCGTGATGTGGCACTAGCGTGACCTTCTCGTGACTATATCTTCTCAGTATCCGACGTCATTGCATGTAATGGTATCATACTCAGACTGACATAGTATGTCTCTGACTGCATTATTATAGCAATAATTAATGCATAGACTCCCATTCTCATATGATTTACGCGCCTACTCTCTGTGTTATACGTCACTGAATCTAATTAACATTCTTATCAATACAACTCTCATCCTCACTTAATGCTCAACACCTGCCCTACTCTCGCCAACCACTATCGACCTCCACTAGAAAGTCATACAATGTCTCCCATAGTTGAATGTACATCTCTCCTTAACCGCTTAGTGAGTGAGCGCCTCCTGAGCAAGCATATGATCGTGACTCTTCGCATTATTCCTACGCGCAGTTAACTTCGACACATCCCAGTCTCTTAGACTCGATTCTCTCTACGAAACTGACTAGCAACCTCGTCTCTACATTTTATTCACGTTAATTACGCATATTTACGACGTAAGTGGACTAAATATAAGTCTCACGCTTTCGCATCCTATCAATGAAACCTATATTGTGAGTGCATGTAGAGCGTCCTCAAAACTATCTTATATAGCACTCTTTTGAACTCGCCTCAATCTCCTTCATTAACGACAAATTGTGACCATTGTACAAGCGCTTTCT
Source organism: Trachelipus rathkii (assembly GCA_015478945.1). Lineage (NCBI taxonomy): Eukaryota > Metazoa > Arthropoda > Malacostraca > Isopoda > Trachelipodidae > Trachelipus > Trachelipus rathkii. Next base: position 8,028 of record JABUQX010053841.1, on the reverse strand, counting down.
TCATCCCGGTATCTAGCTATACTGGTAGTGTATTAGAAACATCCTCAAATCGATCGAGATAACTAATGAGAGTGTGCACGAAAATATATAATCTTAGTATTAGAATTTATATTAAACGCTCAATGTAATATATGTGAGAAGAAGAAAATTATTAAATCGCCAATTTGGCTAACGAAGGAGATAAGATTATTATTAAGGTGTATATTCGCCCTCGTTATAAAATAATGAATACATCTATCGCTTCATGTGATCAAATTGCTACTACGATATACCGACTCTCATGTGCACTACTTAATCTTGCAAACACATTATCCTCTGATAGACTGAGTATTCAGAGTCTCTACATATGGAACATTAGGATAGCAGTGTATATAAAGCCAATCTCAATAATATACAATAATTAAATGTTATACCAAATTAAATTTTACGCTCCTTCCTTAAATGCTAAGTTTTAGTAATTAAATTTATTATGTTAATATCTCTATTCTTAAAAATAATGAATATAAATAACTTCAATCATGATGTTATCAGACCTATCTTTATGTTTTCTGTACTTCAATTTATATGTGGTCGTCAACTGTATTTTCATTTCATTATATGCTTTTTGATTAATAGTGGAAGATCTTAATAAACTTTCTGTAAAATCTCCCCAATCCTGATGCCTCACTAAAAATTTATATACATATGTATTAACGATTAATCTGTAAGTACTTAAATTTCACTTTAAATGTTTATAAAACTTAAATGTTAAAAATTAATAAAACTTTAGTTTTCTTTTATTGTACTTAACTTATTAAACCCATAGTATATAAATAAGCGTTACTATTCTATTAACTTAGATAAATAAATTAGTAGGACCTTGCAATCAATTAGATTCGAAATAGATCACAATAAAAAGTCAATGAATAGATCCAATAGATCAATTAATAGATTAAAATAAATGATACCATAATGAGAATTCAACGTGAGATATATATGGTTATATATATAATGGATCAGAAGGATATATGTATGTAGATTAATATGAGCCTAATATATTAGCCATTTATATATTGACTAGGTGGCCTTTGATATTATCTTAGTATTATTTAAACTGAGTATTGAGGATGGAATATAATAAGTTGAAATATAAAATACTAATTGTATTTTAAGTGCTTATCATTAGTATGACTTGAGAATCATACGATACTTCAGACAGAATAGCACATAGCATCTTCCACCTGGTATATGGACGAAACGCAGGGTGTGAAGTGAGAGACTGTATTAAAGTTTATTGTGAGTATACTAAAATTTTATGATTCTAGCTGCTTAATAATTAAATGGAGTTATATCGTAAAAAATCAATATTCAAATCATTTAAGTGATTTTAACATAACAAATATTTGATTAACTCAATAAGAAATACAACTTACACTCAAAATAGAATCAATTAGATTCAATATGACGATCACGGTATAATGGACAGAAAGGGAATTGTATATATATATTGAGTATGATTGAGATCATTATGAGATCGAATATCTGTACTGTTATACTATACGATACTGATTATTAGTAGGTATGTAAAACATAGCAATTTACGTTTATTTATTAAACTATAGAAAAGTAATAAAAGATTTAAGTATTAAAAAATACAAAATAATATTTAAAAATAAATATAAATCAAAAATGAATAAATTTTTGAAAAAACATTAATGTTTGATAAAAACCTTATGAAGCTGAAAAAGCTAGTAAAAAAAATAAATATAATATAATAACTTTAATATTTATATAAATGTAAAAAACTAAATATGATACACGTGAGTTTGACGTTCTTCGCGGTGTTATATTCGCGTGCGGATAATCGCGCCTGCTGAGGGCGGTATACTACTGCTCAGCCGCCGGTTTCGTGCAGCCGGTATTAGCGCCTTAGCGGGTTCACAACCCCGTCATTGCTCCTACAAACTCAAGGGTCTGGAATCTGAAGCGAGGAGCTTTCACGTCTCAGCATTGGACTTATCCAAATATAACCATCAATATGACCTTAATAATACAATAACTAATTATATATATTTTTGAATACCAATAATTCAATATATATTAGTGATAGTTTAATTTATAACCTAATATTTGCCCTATATAATTACCTCATCACGCACTCAGCACCAGTAAGCTCCAAGCACCGGAGTAGCCCTTATATTAGGTGCCTCTCGAGGTAATCAGAAATCGGATTCCGTATCCTTTACTTACTTATACAATTCCCTCCTCTACATAACTAATATCTCAAAAAATTTCAAAGCCCTTATATCTACCCCGATCAAATTTAAAATTTTGTATATAGTGTAGTCCCAAAGCAACTCCTCCATCCCTATCATATTCCTTAGGTGCTGAGTCTGAGATAAATGCCCCAAGTGACTAACCGGTGAGGAGTGCCTTTAATTTTTGAAAGGAATAGATAACAAATGTTAAAGCCCAATAAGCCTCTTCTCCCTAGTTTATAAATAGGCCATAACTTGAGGTGCGTCGTATATGATTGAGTGCGACGGTGCTGTGCGTGGCCTATCCGAAAGAGTGTGTAAACTTTGGTGTTGGACTCTTGTCTAAGTCTTTTTCTTGTGTGCCTCAACAACTTGTCGCTCTGATGCCGAGTGGAGCATGGGTACGTACTGTCCGTAATTTACAATAAATGCCTCAAATAATAAACCACAGTACTATTCTTAACTATTGTCATTCGTCAAATCCAACAATTTCAATTTTCTATACTTTGTAGAAATATCCATTCTCAAATTTAATGTTATTCTCAATCTATTCCATATAAATCTACAGAATCAATGATTTCTCAATTTTTTTAATCTGTATTTTTGTTAAATTCTAGTCATTTATATTTTTGATAAACTTTAATTTTTTTTATTTATATTATAATTACTATCATTATTATATCCTTTTCTAGTTATAAATTATTTTAATTCAAATAGTGTTTATCTTTTTTCTAAGTGTGTTTTAATAAGATTTTTATATTCCTTTTAAATTTATAAAATATACTCCTTTTCTTATATTATTCTTTGTATTTTATTGTTTCCGGAAAAATTAACAAATATAACATTTGTTTTTTTTCGTCTGTTTGTTTTTGTCTGTGAGAAAAGCTTTAAGTTAAATTATAAAAAAAATTCCACTTATGACCGTAAATAAATAAAAAAAAAAATTTAATGGGGCCCCGAGAAAAATAACAATTCCGGCCTATAGCAAATGGTGTGGCCTAACTATGTTTGGGCATGCGAAGCAAAATAATTCCTGCTACAGCATTTATATTCGTTCCTATCATCTATCACTGGAGTGTGTGGAGTGGTTCTCAGAGTCCTATATTTTATCCAAGTATAATTGTAAGATAATGGTAATATATTTAATGTTATATTTAATGAAATTGTTTTATATTATTGATGTGTTAAAGTTTAGCTGTTTTAGATAATTCTAAAATACAATTAAATTTACAGGTTATGAATTGAGTTAATTATATATTATTGATTGTCTTAGATTATTATTAATTAATTATTAATAGTTTATAAATTGAGATATTATTATTATTAAAAAACTTAAAAATTCACTTCCTCTTATTTAATTTAATATATGTTAGTTAATTAATTACTATAAAAATTGATATCATTAAAAAAAAATATATTAAATTATAAAAAGAATTTTATTTTAATAATAATCATTTAAAATATTATATATAATAATTATAAAGTCTCTTAAATATATATGCTAAAATTTTAAAAATAATAGTTAAATTTTATTTTTAACAAAACATATTTTCATAAACTATAAGGTTGTTAATATTCTAAATTAAATATTTAATTATATTCAATGATTTATTGTAAATTAAATTTTTATACTATAATTACAACATTATAATTATTTCTTATAAACACCAGTTTAATTATTTAGTAATTTAAGTCATAATTGTTATATTTTCATTAACTTGAGAGCAGTTGTATTGTTTAAAATTATTTCGTTTTTAATTATTATATTATTATTACTATATATTAATATATTATATTAGTATATAATTATATTATTTTATTCTTAATTATCTTATAATTAATTATTTATATATAATTTAATTAATTATTATAATTTAGAATATTAAATTATTATAAATTATTTCATAATTCTCAAATTCTTTATTTTATATATAATATAATTCATATAATTTCATAATTTAGATTATTATTATTTATTATTTCTAATATATAAATTAAATAATTTAAACATCATAAATGAGTATTATTTAACAACGCGAAATAGTTATTAGTTATGCAAAGTCGAAGATTCATGCAATTTTGTTTATTTAGTGATTAATTTATTTACAAATTCAAGCATTTAAATTTTATCATCCGATATTTAAATAAATAGATATGACTCATCTTACGTAGCTGTCAGCGATTATCTACGGCCCATTCAACAAACGGCGTATCTAAGTTTACACACTCATTACCTCATGGATGAAAGTGCCGTATAGACATGTCAAAAACACATAGCGTGCCTCTTCTAACTATAATATATAGGGCACTCCGTGAGTAACGTGACGCGCCCTAATATAACCCGTTGCCCATATTATCGTCTATCATACCCTTACACTCATCTGATGAGTGACTTTAAAAATCCAATAAAAAATTACCATTATATAGGTACCATTCTATAATATTGTGTCGATATTATCCAATCACAAGAGTAAATGAGTGTGTGCTGCACAAACCATCCATGTTCAATTCTGATTGAACTCTCACTGGACTTAAATAATGATGATAGTGAAATCCTCGTGTCTCAGTACATTTTCATCATAATATGTTAATAAATAATGTAATAATTATGATTATTTACTTATAATATTAATTTATATTATTCAATAATTAATTAATACATCTTCTTACCACATATAACTCTCTAGTGCACTCTAAACAACCGGTGTGGGAGAGTTCTCGCTCTAGATTTATTAGACTATTGGGATTTTATTTTCACTTTTATCATACATAGTGTGGACTATCCTTTTGAGATCTAATCTACACTATATATTTATATATTAACTGACTCAAATATTCTATTGAATTGTCAAATATCACACTTTATAATACAAGATAATTCTAAATTTTAATCTTTTTTAATAATGTGTATTGTACAGCAGTAATATAACAAAATATTGATCTTATTAATTTAAGATTCTATATATTAAATTTTATTTCATTTTATTTTTTATTCTAACAAATGTTTCACGTTGAATTAATTATCATTTTTTATTATTACTTATTTTAATATTAAATTTTTATAATACAATTATTTGATAAATTTATTCTTACTATTCTAATTCATCTATTTATAATTACTTTATTATAATTATTATAATTATTTTTGATGTTAAGTTACATCACAAATAAATGTATTCTAAAGTAATGTGGTATAAAAAATTATAAAAATAATCATGTTAATAAATTTATTTATCATATATTTAATTTTAATTATTTATTATTTTTTTTTTATTTTTAGTGATTTGATTTAATGTTGATTGGGATTATATTAATTAAATACTTATATTGTGTATTAAATATCATACCAATAATATATTGACTTATTTTTGGCAATGTTGAAAATTTATTATGTAATTTGTAAGATCTTAAAAAGCTTGTGAAATTTATTTTTATATTTCTTCATATGTATGTAACACTAGACATAGGTAAGATTCGTTTTAAAAGAATACCCAGTTTTTAAAACATATTGAAATGTTTTTCATTTATTTCGTGTCATATTATATATTAATATATATATATATATATATATTAATTATTATATATATAATATATATATATATATAGGTTTATATATATATAATATACTATATACATATATATACCAATTTACACTATTAAAATATACCACTACAATATATAATATTAAATAATATATATATATAAATTAACTACTGATATCATATACTAAACTAATATATATATATAATATTATATATATATAATATACTAGTATATATATATATTATTAATACTATATATGTATTTATAATAATATATATATATATAAATTATATATATATATATATATCATATATATATATATAATATATATATATATATTATAATTATATTAACATTATATATATGCATAAATATATATATATATAGGGTCTTGTAGTCTGTATAGATGATGTTTGCCCAATTGTTTTGGAATCGTTCATTCATAACGTAATCATTTCTAGCAACCTTACATTAAGTTTTAGAAAATTATTTGTTTTTAGGTGAGATATATAATTTTTTTCTTAGTTATTGGAAAGTGATTTTAGTTGTATAAGTTATAAGATATATATTAAACTCCTATGTTTCTTTACGAGAAATATTAAAAATGAAAGTGACGCTATATATTTAGTTTTTAACAAAAAAAATATGATAAAATACCTTGTCATATTAAGTAAAGTGTTTAAATAATCACAATATGATTATACAGTTATTTCAATTAGTATTATTATGAACAATTATTTCATTTGGCGATATCGGAAAGGTGATTGTAGTGATGTTCGAATATCTGCTAAGAAAGGTACATGGTTGCTTGCCTAACATATAATGTCAAAAATATTAATTTATCAACTCTCTCTATATAAATTTAGATTTATTAAATGTAGATCAAAATTCTATAATATGCCTAATTCAGACTAAGGATACTTAACATCTGAATCCTATAATTATTGTAGTATTGTAATAAATGTAAGCAGCTTTAAATATTAATTATGTTCAATAAATAAAAACCAATTAAAATGTTACAATTATAATTATATTTTTTTTTTCGCGTAATGATGGTTAAGTAATTGTAAACTTTACGTTACGTTATAGGTTAGGATTTATTAGTTTAGAAAGTTAATTTAAGTATTTAGGATATATAGGATGGAGAGAGGTTCTGGTTTAGGTTTAGGTTAGGTTAGTTAGGTATTAAGGATATCTATAGGTTTAATGGGTTATGGTTTAATAATTAGGAATTATTTAAGATAATTTAGAATGTAATTAATTAGGTGATTTAATTTAGGTTAGCTGTTCATTAGGGTATTTAGGCAATTTTAAAAATTTAGTTTAGAAATCTTTAGGGTTAGGTTTATTTTAGCATGTTTATTGATATACGTTATAATTTATAGCTGACTTTGTATTGGTTTGATAGAAAAAAATAATACAAGTCAAAATTTAATTATTTATATTTATTATTATTTTAAAATATTAACTGCCTTCATAATATTTCATAATTAATTTTTTAGTAATTATATAGTGAAATCACTTAGTTTCTAGATTCATATAAAATAAATCTGTATTTAAAAATATTAATAATTTTTGAGTTTTATATTTTGATGAATATTTCAATTTAAAAAATTTGTGTTTAATAAGATTTACCTATTTTATCCTTTAATTAAAATACTTTAAGTAATATAATTAAATTTTTTCATGTAATTAATTACATTTATAGATCTACATTTATTAATTGTAGAATCGAATTCCATTAATACAATTGTGGAGTGTCAAACTATATTAATCATATTTATATAAGTACAAAATATATAAATTATTATTATTCTATAATTATATATTATTTAATATATAATATTCTATATATTTATATACTTTATGTAATTAATTACATATATATAAATTTTATATTTATAATTATTATTTAATTTATAATTTTCAGTGTCATTGTTTTCTTTCACTTCATCATCGGATTCGTTTTCTTTGGATTTCGTTTGATTTTTAATTATTCATAATAATAATAATATAATAATTAAAATCTATTATAAATTATTATTATTTATTAATTTTAATTTATTAAAAAAAGACTACCAGTTAATATGTTTTCACTAATAATATTTAAATTAATATCTTCCTAATTAATTAATAAATATATTCAATTTATAAAATAATTCTGAGGAATCTAAAATTTATTCAGAGTTTTTTATATTATTTTTAGCTTAAAATTAATTATAAATATATTTTTAATTTATATAATTTA
>JABUQX010053840.1:0-10828 GCA_015478945.1 Trachelipus rathkii | reverse complement strand
ATGTATTCAATTTTTAAATAAATACACATAACTTTCTTAGAGGCATTGTTTACAAGCTTCCATAGATGTGTACCAGAAATATGCCCATAAAGAGTTAATACACACTTACAAACATTCTCCATAATTTATATGTAGTCTGTTCATTACAGCGCATGATATATATATATATATATATATATATATATATATATATAGTTATTATATATATATATATATATATATATATATATATATATATATATATATATATATATATATATATATATATATTTCTCTATGCATACACAAAAAAGAAAACACTTGTTAAAAATATATAAAGTTTGTGTGGACAAAACTAAGACGTGTACAAATGGTTGTACTGTCTTATGATGTATTGCAGTTTAAAACACTCACAAGAAACCTACACACACATAGAATCACACACACATACATACATACATACATACATACATACATACATACATTACATTACATACATACAAAGAGATATATTATTAGCATATATAGCAGAATATATATATATATATATATATATATAGTGAGTATATATATATATATATATATATATATATATATATATATATATATATATATATATATATATATATATATATATATATATATATATATATATATATTGTTTTATATATATATACATAAAAAGATACAGGGGTATAAATATTTATATATATATAGTTATATATATATAGTATAGTATATATATATAGATATTATATATATAGATATATAGTAGTATATATATATATATATAGTATATATATATGTATATGTATATATATATATATATATATGTTGGTGGGTGTTTAGTAAACATACGGCAAAAATTAAAGAGGTTATTCCCTGGACCATTCTAGATATTTTGTTCATTGATGATTTTTGAAAACCCTCTGTTTCCTGGAGATAGCAGGGGAAACAAAAGATGTCGACAATCAGAACGATTTTTGTATTTTGTGTAATATGAATTTTGCCCAAAATAATGTTTGTTTTTGTACGAAGCAGTGCCTTAGATAAATGTTGTAGTTAATAAATTCTAAATTCTAAATAAATAAACATCAGGCAAGTGTAGACATCGAAACGAAATACAGGGGCAAGCTTTAGACCCGTACGCTCATATGTTTAATATTGTGTGGTATACAGTACGTGCGTAAAAATAGGTTGTATCATTTGAAACATAATTTAAGAATGTATTTAAATAGCATAAAGGAAAAAGTTCGATGAGTAAAATAGTAATTGCAAAATAAATTGAAATGGTACTAGTCTACTTAGATGGGCGTGTCGCTTCCTCCACTGACGTCACGTGATGTAGCTAAATGTGTATGATCCTTTGATCTGAACGTAACTTTGACCCCGTACCCAGCCCCATACAGGATAGCGTTGCTTACTCGGGTATTGTTTTACTTTGACAAAATTAAACCGAAGCCACACGTTAGAACACACTTTCATTTACTTATCGTACAGTAACTGTTGCCAGCAATACAGTTTAAACGTGGATATCATTTCCATACGTCTCATGATTGATCATTTGGTATCTGTCGAATTTGCTGAGAGTGAGTGCTGTTTGGCTGTTTTTCGTGTATTTTCTCCTTTTAATAGCTAAACCTTTGTTAGTTACGTCCTCTATCATGAATCGCTATACCAACGCTGAGGTGATGGACATGCATTTCCTTTATGGAGTTGCTGATGGCAATTCATTACAAACAAAACTAGCGCGCTTGTATACATCTTGACGTATTTCCGTATGTAATATACTTATAGTAAAGCAATACCAAAGTTTTCATCACCGTCTTCATGAACAGCACATTGAAACCGCAGGCGGAAGGAACCAGAAGGCCAAGAAACAGCTAACGAAACGACGTAGCGAGTTTACATTGAAGAAAGTGACGGACATGATTAGGGAAAAGATCCAGCGTAAGCCTACTACTTGGAAATGTATTGCCAAATAATTTTGAATGTAAGTAATGGGGACTGGTTGGAAACAGTTCCTTCAGGGGAGTATTGTCTTACCCCATACCACATACAACATGCGTTCAGGACACTTCATTCTGTCAAATGGCTTTTCCACAACACTTGATTCAAATCATTTAAACTCACTGACGCTGATTTTCTTACCGATTAATGCTAACTTTTCAACAGAAATGCAAATTAACGGAATTTTCACAATAACTTGCTGTGTGGGCGGAAGTGAAAATCCACATGAGAGTAAAACTTGAAGATCGTTCCAGCATCCAGTCTTCTAGAAATTGAACGTACTTGGGCTGAATGCCTAATGTGGAGTGACTTGTTAATTGAACCGGTATTTCTATCAGGAAGACTTACTGGAGATATATCGCAACTTTCTGGAACACACCCTACCTCATTTTCTGGAGGATGTACCATTGGCAACAAGAAATGCAAGGTGGCTTTCTGCACATTAGTGTCTACCGCGCATTGACTGCTTGCTAGTTAGATTTCATAACGCTACATAACGGGAGACTCGCTGTATGTGGTCGAGGAAAGACTCAACCCATGGCCTGCTCGATCCCCGGACCTAAACCCCTTGGATTATTAATAACAGGGCAATATGCAGGTCATTGGTTTACAATACTCTAGTGAAAACTGAGGATCGGAACTTTCGAAACGAGATAATTGGTGGCTGTGTAACCTCATATCAGAAACGACCCTTGGTGTTTATGAAAAGAGTTCCTAGGCTCAAATCTATCTGTTTGTCATTTCTCATCAACCACTCCTCTCTCACTATCAGATTAAGAACAGTTTTACATGAAATATTTTAGAATAAAAATGTTTGTTAATTGTCGTAACTTTTGATTCCTCCTCTGTTCTCATGAACAAAGCGTGTCCCACATTACGTTTCGCCCGGAAAATCACATAGGAACAAAGTATCCTTAGAATAAACTCCAGGAAATAAACCTCTTAGAACAAAATTATCTATGCCCGTAGCTGTTTAAAACACCCCAAGTATAACACTAAATAAATAAATAAATAAATACAATAAAAAACTAAATTATAATATATATAGTATTATATATATATAAACTGAATAATATATATAATTAATAATATATATACCTATATAAATAATATATTATATTATACCCTATACTATATATAATTAATTTTTTTTTAGTATGTATGATATATCATACATATAGAACTATAATATATATATATATATATATATATTATATATATAACATAACTAATATATATATATATATACTACATCATACATATATAATATATATAATATATAATATAACTATATATACATATATATATATATATATACTATATATATATATATATTAACCATACATACATACATACTACACATACATTACATACATACATACATACATACATACCAATAACACAAATAAATATAAATAAATATATATCGATGTCTAATAACTAAAAATTCTATATATATATGTAACTATACTAAATATATATATAGATATATCATATATATTAATATATACAGTATATATATATATATATATATATATATATATATATATACTAAATATATTTTAAAACATTATATATAATATATATATAATATACTATATATATATACTAACCTATAATAGTACTATATATACCTATTTACCGTTTCACTTATCCATTTAAAACACAGTTACATTCATTCATATAAACTTATAACTTTTTCCATTTGGGTTGGTTAATTCTTTACATATAACCAGCAACCTTTCTTAGGTGGTTCCGATACCTCGGAGGTTGGCAGCGTAGGGCAGAACTTTATGTTACGATTAGCCTGTTTGTCAAGAAAATCCTTAGAGCTTTCTCTTTTTCATAAAAACAGTAACACAAAGCTGTTGCTTTATCATTGAAGGTACAGTTATAACAGTCTCCATCGTACACATTCATGTAAAATTCCATAAAACCCGTAATACATAAATCAAAAATAATAATAATCAATTTCAAACATCACATAAACATTTCAAACCGGTTAGCATTAATTCGTGGCTTTACAAATCGAACATTCAATATAAAAAAATCTAACTTCAAAATATTCCATAAACAGTAACATCACGTAAAACCTCACGGTAGGTAATTGAAACCATGTATAAAGGTAATATAATAACTCATTTCAAATAATACATATCAAGCTAAATCTTTTTAATTTTCTGATATATAGGATAGATGAAGGCAGATTCTTTTTACATTTAATTTAAAATTTCATAACAGTAACTCAAGAAACCAGTAGCAGTTCATAAAACAATAATAAATGCAAATCAGAAAATACAATACTCTATTCAATTCCCAAACAAACCGTATGATACATACACTCACTAGTTCAAAGACAATAACACGAATCTACTCAATGCGCTTTCATACGAGAAGTTCACGAGAACAAGGATTAACAGCATATCAAGAGCTGTTCTTAGTTCATGACACGCTTTTTTCGCGAACCAAAAGTACAAACGGAGTAATCCTTTAAAGTAACATAATGGACGCATAAACCTAAAAATACCTTTACCAAAATAAAGAACACCTCCTGCAACTATTAAACTCATTAAGGCGCACAAGAGAACCTTGGATCTAGCAAAAACGCTCAAGCGCAGATCCATTTTGCAACTCGTAACCATCCTAACCACGGCAACCAGCTTGATAAATTTAAGCACGGACAATAGTCTACTGATCCTTTATTAAATCCTCCGGAAGAAGGAATTTCTCATTTAGCCAGTAGGTCTATCGTGGACGCCATCAATGTCATGCGTGCCACCTTGTTCACGTAATTCAACACTAAACCATCATATAAATTTCTTGCGATGATGCACTTGGGAAGACACGAAAACATTATCCTATATTCCCTGCAAAACTAGCTTATTCTAACTTTTTCTAGGCTCAGAAAAACAAAACGTCCGCCAAGACCAACGACCTTAGCTTCCCTAGAAATAAAAAATTAACACTTTTCTAAAACTTACCTTGTTAAAGATTTTTTATGAAAAAAGGAATTGAAACAACCTTTAAATATTAAAATTCTCCAGGCAAATCTATACATTATCCGATACGGGGCTTTTCCATTTCTTAACTATGACTTTGCTCCACACAAGCTGCTACCCACTCTCGAGCGACTACTTAATATCCAACTAACACTTTTCACTAAATCACCCCTCAAGTCCATGTCATCTATCTCTTAGTTGGTTATCCCTCACTCAGCATATCACACATCTCCCTACCCAAGTTTGGGTCCCAAACTTAACAAGAAAACAACAACGAAAAAAAAAAATTTTATTAACCCCACCTACCATTCCAATACATCACTTACTTCCCTCCGGCTATGGCCACCCTTCGGCCATAGTAGCCTTATCCCTATTCGGTGTCTGTCTGCTTTCCTTATATTCGTTCTCATCCTTCATTCCGCCCTTCCTGGGTACTTTTCTATCCTCAGTTCTAATATCTTGCCTCGCTTTCCTCTTTTTCCTCGCGCCTCTGCAAAATAAAATAGTCACGAACTCAATTCAGACATAATTAATAAATAAAATAATGACATATCCAAATAACACACTATAACCTTAATCAAGAGCAATAATCATTAGTGACCACAATACTATATCACTAAGTGATATGAGATTAGCAATCACAATAATCTATCATAGATAATAATTTATATTTAATATTTATAAATAAAAAATAAAACAGAATAATTTAATAACTTAAATGACTCAAATAACTGAATAATGATTATCCAAGATATAATTGATAATAATAAATTAAAATATATTTAAATAATATAATTACAGATATATACCTCCTGTAATTCATAATAATTTGTAACAAAGGATTAGCCAACTTTTCCTCTGAATAATATATAAAAATTTATCAAAAATTAGAACCCTAATTAATCTACTCGTACGCGAGCGTTCTAGATAGGACCGTCCTATACTATTTTACACCAATCACTGACACGATTAATTAAACAAAATATGGTTAACTTTAGACACTGCACTTAAATAGAAAACCATCATAAAAATAGAATACGAGTTCACTCTATAGATAATAAACTAATTACACTAACATTCAAGTCAACGATTTTAAATAGTGAATAATAGGGACCGCCTATCCAAGGGACGACTATTCGCTAACAGATTTCTCCGCCTAATTTCCTGTAGCCGTTTCACTTTCAAGATTAAACACAGTTTATACATTTCATTCATAAGATATAACTTATAAACTTTTTCCATTAGTGAAACTGTCTTTTTAGATATATATCACTTTTTATTCCAGTATAACAGTACCGTTCTTATGTTGTGGTTGATACGCGTGATTATAATAAAAAAATTAAATTCATGTTCTTTACATTATCGCTTAATCTTCCATTCTCAAAACAATTAAACTTTCTTTTTATCATATAACAGGTAAATCAAGCTGTTGTGATTTGCTTGTAATTCATTTGAAGGTACATTATAACAGTCTCCATCGTAACAATTCATAAAATTCCATAAAACAGTAATATACATAAATCAAAAATATAACTATCCACTCTCCTCCCACACCTCAAATTAACACAATTTAAAACCGGTAGCATTAAATTCGTGGCTTACAAATCGCAAACATTCAGCTATAACAGTAATTCAAATTTCCATAAACAGTATAACATCAGTAAATCAGGAAACAAAAAGCAGTTCATAAAACAGTGATATAAAATATAAATACCCTCATTTCAAAATTCGTTTATAAACATTTTAAAAAATTAGGAAACTAGGTATTTGTCACTCAATTTTTTCAGAATTATGTCTTATATCCAAGATCTAATTTTAAATTTTCATAAACAGACTCACACTGTCAAGTATAACCAAAAAGCAGATTAGTTTAGCTTATTCATCTTAAACAATATAAATGCAAATCGGGCAGGAAATACAACTCACTGCAAATAATTCAAGATAAAAAACAAAATAAATACCGACATCTTGTATGCCCATCGAGATTCATGGCTGTTACGAGATCGAAAACATACAACTTATAGCACACAAATTTTTCAACAAAATAACAACAAACAAATAATAATAAAATAAAACCTTAAAAGTTAACATATTATGACGCAAATATAACCTAAAAATACCTAAATTTACACATAATTACCAAACAATTGAGAAAAACACCTCCCATGACAACTATTTAAATGCACTCATACGCGGCTTGTCTAGCAAATACGCCGTAACTCATGGCAACCATCTGATAATCAAGCCGTACAATTACTATCTTTTTTTTTAAATCAAGAAGGATTTCTTTTAGCAAATCTGTCGTGGCTTTCAATTGTTGCACCTTTGTTCCTTAATTCACATAACCATTCATTAACTCTGGATGATGCACTTGGGAGACACGAAACATCGTCTCAACTGTATTCTAACTTTTCAGGCTCAAACTAAATATCGCCCCCACACTAGTTCCATAACCTAGAAATAAATAATAACACTCTCATTAGTTTTCAACTTTATATAAAAAAAAATAACACCTTTTAAATAAAATCTCCATTCAAATCTTATACATACCGATACGGGGCTTTTCCTTTACTTCCTTGTACCTGAGCAATCTGGTCTTTAAACAAAACTTTTCAAAATACCTCAGTCCATGTCATCTATTCTTAGTTGGTTGATCCTCGCTATGACAATTATATAATTGAGTATATTTATATATATTATATATATATATTATATAACTAATATTATTAAAAATATTATATATAATATATATATTATATATATAATAATTAATATATATCAAATTAAATAATTATAATTACTTAATTATATATATATAATATAATTATAAAATATATATAATATATATAATATCATATAATATAATATATAATTAATAATATAATAATACATAAATATTAAATAATAATATTATATATACTATAATTAAATATAATATAAATTATACATAATTAAATAATATCATTAAATAACCATATATAATATTAATTAATATAATATATAATATCTATAATTATTATAAATATTAATATATATTAAATAATTAAATAATATAATATAATAAAATAATATTAGATATAAATCTTACAATATATATATATACAATTAGTCTAATAATTAATATAATAATTAACATAATATATAATACTTATAACATAATTATATCCTATATACTAAATACTATACTCAATTAAAATAACTATTAAATTCCTTATATTATATAGTTATATAAATTAACAATGAGTATAATTAGTCTAAAATATCCTTCTCTTTAAATTACACTTAATATATCTTTCATAATATATTTAAGGATCTAATCACTACTCGATGAGCATATAGAACACCCTCAATAGTGATATAATTTAACTATACCTATTATATATATACTTACTTACATATACATAAAAAATAAATATCGCATAAATATAGTAACTCAACGACATTGTCTGTGTTTTAGTTTCTAATTTGTTTCCACGATTTATAGGTGTGCTTTGTATTGTATATACGATTTTAGCGTTATAACTTTTATGGTTTTTAATATTCGAAGAATTGGATAATCCTTATAAAAAGATAAGCTATTCGTACATAAAAATGTAAATTTTTGTTTTTGAAGCCCTGTAATATGTAAGAAAATTCAAATAGTTAGTTATTTTTAGGATGTAGCTTGACCAGTACGTAGTTTGTATAGTACTAGGTTATATTTTTTTTCACTTCGTCCCGTTTCATAGTTTAGTTTTCGTAGTGTATTTTTTTTTACTTATTATTTATTTATTTTAAACGGGGTTTTAGCACAACACTTGCGTATTTGGTTTATACATTATTTAATTTATACTCATTTAGTTCTATGTTGTACAATTGTAATATATCTGAAACTACCTCAATTTGTTGTAGGTGTAATTATTTGATATAACTGCTTTTAATTCATTTTCGGGTTAAGATAAAAAACAGAGAATGCTGTGCGTTTATTAAACTTTTTTAAGATTTTATCCGATTTTTCTATCCATTTATTTGTAATAGTACGGATTTTTAGTTGGATCGTTATTATATCATTACGATTTTTCGTATAGTAAGGATATATATTAGATAAATATATAATAAATTTCAACAATTTTAAGGTTCTCTCGAGTTTACGTTTGTTTTTGTCTGTTTGTTTTGTTTTTGGTTGTGTGTGCCGTGTTTGAATTGTGCATAGGTACAGGAATTACACACAGGGACAACGGATTTTACTATCGCACCTATAACACTAAATATATCACAGCAATAAACTATAAACACAATTTCGTAACTCTAACCCATTTAGCCTTTTAATCTGAGACACAGGATGATGGCAAAAATTCATCATCTAACTCGTTTGTAAATATATCCCAACTATAACTTATTTCATAATTCCGTCTAAAGATATGTAACATAAACACTCCTGTAACACGTCTCAAGAATCTCGACTTCCTAACTTCGATGTTCTGTGGCTTAAAATCTTTCTTCCTTCTACTACAATTAATCTTGTTGATTTCTGATACTCTCTCCTAACGAACAGACCTTTTACGGCCTGGTTTTGAAATATTCTTACTACTTCTCACGAAGACTGTTATATCTTCGTCATCAAATACTGAGCGTCCTCTATTGAGGGGAGTGTTTCAATAGTATATAACAAAATCACTGAATGAGTTGGATAAGGATCCTCTCAATACTATAGATTCTAATGAGATGGAGATATAGGAAGGCCGAGTATCAAATAGACATATTCTACCAAAGATCTGGAGCAAACTAATTTATAAATAAAGAAATAAGACACTACACACATTCATCCGATCGTTTAACCATAACCAATTCATTAAGGACGAAGTGATTTGGGGCAGTAAGTTTCCGTTGTTTCACAATTTCCAATAAAATATACAGCACCTTCGCTATCCTATTGGTGCAGTATTGCTAACACGATAATATCATTCTCACAAATTTTTTAATATATCTTTTCTCATCCAATTTCTCAGCTCCATCCTAACTACTAACAGTCATTAATTTCTAGGCACACTATTGAATAAAGTAGGTACCTTTAGAAATTTTGTGGGAGACCTAATTGAACTTGATTGACTTCTATACAGTCTAAAACTGTATAAATATTGGATTTAAATTAGAGACTGCTTTTGTCATCATAGAGGTTGTACACTCAAATAGTATTTGCACATAATAAATAAATGACGTGGATGTAACATAAATCACTCATGATATGATGTAAATGTGAACATAATCTCAACGCTTACTATCTAACAATGAAATAAAATTTTTCAATTTATCCATCATTAATAAAATTCCATGTGTATTAATTACTGGGGGTTCGAAGGAAGGTTCTGTGATGGCCATGACTAAGCATTGATAAGTGAGACTAATATTGCGTAAATTCAATAATAATAATAATTAATAATAATATAGAAAATAATGTGAAATAATATTTTATATAAATTTTAACTAAAATGATAAAACCCTGTATAATCACAAACTTATCTGTGCGTTAAGACTCTGGCTCCGGGTTCCCAAACGATGTCATCAAGAAACAATCGTGTATGAATCGCCAGGTATCGTTCTGTTTTTCCGTACGCATTGACCACTCACTCAAATTGATAGCGGTGCAATGCACATAATATCCTCAATTTTCATAAACGATATACAATGATTGAATAACTAAAAATTGTTGATTAAACTAAACATCCATTTTGGTTGTTCTTATTTTCATTCCTTCTATATACCTTTTTTTATTAAAAGAAGCTAAGGCCGCGACGCTTCATTTTGTCCAGTCGAAGATATATTTGAATACATTTTTCGTTTTTACACATCTTCGTTTCTAA
>JABUQX010053838.1:17500-21274 GCA_015478945.1 Trachelipus rathkii | reverse complement strand
TCGCTAATATATATATATATATATTATATATATATATATATATATATATATATATATATATATATATATATATATATATATATATTAGTATAGAGTGAACCTTCGACAGCCAAAATGTTGCAATCGGATGTTGCAAGGCAACATGTGCAACATTTTGCAACATTCAGGTTTTGGCCCCTGGGACGTCAAATTATTTCCAAGGCCGGGGCGTCAGTTTCCGAGTCCGACCACGCGTTTCAAGGGCGCTATCGACCGCATTTGACCAACTCATGTCAGCAGCTAACTTGGTCAAGGCTCCCAACTCTGGAGGAGTTTGGCTCTTTTGGCACAATGACGACATCGCGACTCCAAGACAACGCTCGAGGGCAACGGCACGTCTCAAAGGCTAAGTTCGAGCTCGACGTTACGTCTCCAAGACCGGGATTGAGGGCGAGAGCACGTCTCCAAAGGCAACGACAAAGTGTTTACTAGGCGACGGTTTGTATTTGAGGTCTGGTAGACTTCTTTCGGTGTGTTTGAACGTAAACTCAGAGGCTTTGCCCCACAAATGATCGGTAGATCATTTCTGATGGTTCCAATCGATTTATTGAGGCCTTTAACCCCAACTTGATATTTAAATCATCTTCCTACGACATCTGGTTGTGAAATAATTGAAAAAATATAAACTCTGCATATGGACTATTGAACAAGCGCTATAATGAATGACTCGCCAATCGTTCTCTTTATTCGCCAATCTGTATGATAGCTAGGTTAAAATATGATAATTTTTTGTTAGTTTTTTTAAAAAATTACTATGTTAATGTTAAAATAACATTGACATATAATTAATTCATATTTTTATGTTATAAGTATTAAAGGAATAAAGGGTTTACTAAAAACATATACTGTTTTTAATAAATTTATGTTCATGCAAAGAACTTATTTTTATGTAATGTTTATACAAAGAACTTAATTTTATGCTATGTTTATACAAAAACTGATACTTGAATAGGGTTTTAATCACTTAATCAATGGCTCAAGAATCGGGAAAGGGATATGATTCTGCAGTTTTAATTTATTGATCTATTGGTTAATTGATATTTTTAATAAAAATAATATAATTTCTTATAAAAACATAAAATGTTTTAAATAAATTTTATGTTATATTCATACAAAGAACTTATTTTTATGTAATATTTATACAAAAAGTTATTTTATTATGTTTATGCATAATACATGATCAAATATGACTTAAAGTAGAAAGGCATTAGAGCATCTCATGACATGGCATGGTGGAAAGGGATGGGATATGGCGTTTGGCTACTGCTTTACTGCTTTAGTGATTTAGGGACAATAATGTACATATTTTTAATAAAAAATTAAACAAATTTTTAGCGGAAACAAAAAATGTTTTGAAAATTTTTTTTATAATAAATAAAATTTTATAAATTAATTTAATTTTTTAAAAAAAATAAATATAAATTTTAATAAAAAGTTTTAAAATAAATATTTAAAAATAAATGATTAAATATTTATAAATATTTATAAATTTAAGTGTTTATATAAATTTAAATATTTATAAATTTAAAAATTTAAAAATAAATGATTAAATATTTATATATGATTCTGGTGTCATCGGAGCAAGATATGGTAGAAAAGAGAAGAAACAGCAAGATCTTAGAAGGGAAACATCAAGAAAGAGAAGGAGCAGAAAGGAATATGAGTAGCAAATGATGCTCTGAAAAATCCTCGATTTAGTTAGTGAAGAATGAAATGGAGTGAGATAAAATTTTCAACATTCAAAAAATTATAATCTTATGAAGAAAAATGAATTTTATATTTTTGCATTAATCTATTTATTTGTTTCAACATTGAAATTAAAAATCAAATTTAAATTCGAATTAAAAAATACTCGTGAAGTAATAAAGTGAAATAGAGTTTACTTTTTAAGAAATTAATTCATACGAAAGCAGAACTAGGCCTCTACGACTTGAATATTGATTATTTCAAATGTTTGCGTTTAAAATGACATCAGAATCGCTTAGTCTACCAGGTGGACTCCTCAAAATGCTGCATGGAGCTGGGAACGCCGATCAGCTGTTTGCCTCTTCCCATGTATGGATCATATCTGCAGTTGATGCTACCTCTCAATCCCAAGTGCTAATAGTGGTCTTAATGTTTAATAGTGATATTTTTATTAATTTGTGTTATTAGTGTTGTTAGTAATGGCAATAGTTAGTGTTGTCATTCTAATAGTGTTAGTGTTAGTGTTAGTGAAGGTTATTGCTGGAATTATCAACTTCATTGTTGTTGTCAGTAATAACAGCGATGTATGTATATTTATGTATGTGTGTATATGTATATATTTCTTTTTTTTTGGTATTTCATATTTATTTATATAAAAGCTCCCGATGGCTCAGTGGTAGAGCACTCGCCAAACAAAGTGAGAATCCCAGGTTCGCAACTGATCGGGTGAGAGAATGTGAGCTTTTCTCTCCTTGGGCTTGGCTTTGTCCTGCTCGGACGTTAAATGAGTACACCCCCTCCTAGATTAGGGCTCTGCCGTGAACGGTGGTGTTTATTTATAAAAAAAAAATTAAATTATAAATGTAGAATAACTTTTTAAAATAAAAAAAATCATTAAAACAAAATATAAATATAAAAATAAAACATATAAAATAAAAACTGAATAAGCCAAAAAAATAAAAAAATAAATAAATGAAATTTTAAACAAAATGTAAATGTAAAATAAAACATAATGTAATAAAAACTTAACAAACAAAATAAAACTTATAAATTAATAAAAACTTAACAAAGAAAATAAAACTTCTAAAGTAATAAAAACTTAACAAACAAAACAAAATTTAAAATTAACAAATAAAACTTTAAATAAAATATAAATGTAAAGAAAAATGATAAAAACTTAAAAGAAAATATAAAAGTAAACGAAATGTTAATATTAAATTTGCGAAAAATATAAATGTCTTAGCTAGCAAAATTAAAAATTATTAAATATAAATGTTTTCCAAGGAGGTTTAGAAAACGATGCACAGATTCATGACGTAGTAGAAATAACAGTCATGTAACCTATAAGGATGCATTAGGTTAGGTTGGACGATGTATTATGAAAGATAGTTAGCGGAGAATAAGTAAAGTGTCTCTATAATTAATGTGTGTGTGTTCGTGTGCGTGTACGTGTGCGTGTGTCCATGTAAATAATAAATAACAACAAACAACTTCTACAATAAAAATAAATAACAATATATATATATATATATATAAAGGACATATATAATATTATAAGACTAGATATACATAGAAAAAAATATATAATATATATATTATAATATATATATATATATATATTATGATATAATATATTATATAATACATATAATAGTATATATATATAGGATATATATAATATATATTATATTATATATATATATTAGTATATATAGTATAAGATGAAGCAGCGAGGGAAAGAAACACAAAGGTTATCAAATTTAACAAGAAGCATAAATTAAAACAATGCGTAACCTATCATCAACTGCTAATGACTGGTCTATATGCACTGACACGTAGTATGAAGCTCTGAAATATTACGAGCTTGTAGTACATCTACCTCATTAGATGTTAATTCGTCCCTCCGTAACCTCGTAATGGGTGTCAGGTCAATCGATGACACCATAGTGATATGGGATTCTTATATAATAATATATATATATATATATATAAGTATATATATATATAAAATATAATATTATATTATATATATACATATAGTATATGATA
>JABUQX010053838.1:10000-12500 GCA_015478945.1 Trachelipus rathkii | reverse complement strand
TGTGTTAGTTGAAACTGGATAAGTTGTGTTGTAATAATAGTAGGGAATGAAAACAGACTATTTTTATTTTGATTTTGCGAAATTAATTTCAGATATTCAATTCAATAAGGCTGATTAATAGAACCTAAAATTTCAGAAATTAATCAGAAATTTTTTAACTTTATAATTTCACAAATTAATAAAAAAAAATTTAACTTTATAATTTCACAAATTAAAATTTAAAATTTCACAAATTAATCAAAAAAATTTTAACTTTATAATTTCACAAATTAAAACTTAAAATTTCACAAATTAATCTGAAATTTTTTAACTTTATAATTTCACAAGTCTGAGCAAAAAATATTCATTAAATTTCCTAGTTTAACGTTTTTAATTAGCAAAAATATGTTCCATATTAGAGAAACATGTTTTATTTATTATATTTTTAAATTTTCTATTAAATGAACTGTGCTGTATTTAACCAACAAAAAACTATGTTGTATATGAATGAAAGTTTCATTATGTACAATGCATAGAAAAAAAAATTCAGGGTCTGGCTAATTAATATTCTCATAAAACAAGATTAATTTCGAAAATATAAAATAAAAAAATAAAATAAAAAAAACAATCAAATCCCTTTTATTTTATTTTTAATTTTATTTTATTTTGCTGAAGGATTTATAAGAAAAAGTCCATAATATCTTATTTTCAAAAAGGGTCTTTAATTCATAGAAATTTACAAAGGAGTTACGAATATAAAGTAAAAAGAAAACTCTACTATCAAAGGAGATCTTATTAAAAAAATCTTATTTGAAAATGGGGGGAAAAAAAAGAAAGATATTGAAGGGCAATAATAATAATAATAATAATAATAATAATAATAATAATAATAATAATAATAATAATAATAATAATAATAATAATAATAATAATAATAATAATAATAATAATACTAATAATAATAATAATAATAATAATAATAATAATAATTAGGACAGCAAATAATAATAATTATACTACGATTACGACTACTACTACTACTACTACTACTACTACTACTACTACTACTACTACTACTACTACTACTACTACTACTAATAATAATAATAATAATAATAATAATAATAATAATAATAATAATAATAATAATAATAATAATAATAATAATAATAATAATAATAATAATAATAATAATAATAATAATAATAATAATAATAATTGAATAGACAAAAAAAAAGTTATTTTAACACACCAGTAAAAAAAATAGACGATAAATCTCTTTAATTAATCACCCCTCAAGGTTTGATGTTTAATTTTATATTTGATACATTCTTAACTGAAGGAGAACATGGTTGTTAAGTTGAGGTCTCGATGTTTGGGCTTAGTCTGATTGAAAGCCAGGGGAGGGGGTTAGAATTAGCAGAGCCTTGTTAAGGGAGGGGGTTAGAATTAGCAAAGTCTTGTTAGGGGAAGGGGTTAGAATTAGCAGAGTCATGTTCGATAGTAAAGTGATTTTTCTGAGTTGGAATAATAATTGAGATAGGAGTCAGTGTAGAAGTTATCACTACAAAAAATGTCTCAATGAAATTCAGATCAAAAATGATGAAAATATTGCAAATAGAAATTTAAACCCGGAAAGAGAAATATTATTTATTAGAAAGTTGCTTCATTAATTTATTTTTCTAATAAGGAAATAATAAAAAAAAATCCGTTGTGATATTTTTGTCATTTTCTCTTTGGAACACTTTTTTTGAAGAACTTGTAGTTTTTATATTAGATTCGGAATTGGTTGGTAAGCAGAATTCAACTTCGGGTCAGAATAGCCAAATTGTTCTCAAATTTAAAGATAGCTCTTGAACCGGAGTAAAAATTAGAGCAGGACTCTTAGTAGAAGTCTGTATTGATGTTATATATTGAAATTATGGTCCTAATTGTTAAATAGTGGTCGAATTAAAACATATTTGAACCGGGGTAAAAATTAAGGTAGGGTTCAAACTAGAAGTAAGTTCTGGGGTCAGATCAGAAGTAGTTGTCAAACAATTTGTGAAATATTACTATACTTTATATTGAGGGTAAAACCCAAAGAAAATTAACTCCTGAAGATGCATGAAAATAGGATACAATGTATCTTCTTCATTAAAATGAAACGAAGAAGAAAAGAAAAACGATCTAAAAAATCCGATCACTTATATAAAGTTCTTACAGGAACCGAATGGAATAATAATAATAATTATATATTATTAATATATAAATAGCAATTTAATATATAATATAATATAATATTATTAATAATAATTAATTATATAATATATAATATAATATAATAATAATAATAATAATAATAATAATAATAATTCTTAGAAAGCGTACAATAACAATAACAAAACAATAAACTCATGTATGCTACCTTCAAACAGAGAATTAATATAAAAAGAAAAATGAAAAGATGAAATTAAAATGATATAATAAAAAAATAAAAGAAAACTAACTAAAATTATGAATTTTAAAAGAAACGAATTAT
>JABUQX010053838.1:0-5000 GCA_015478945.1 Trachelipus rathkii | reverse complement strand
AATAATATATAATAATAATAATAATAATCATATAACACTAAAACAAATTATTATCTACTACTATTACTACTACTACTCTTATTATTATTTCTACCACATCTATCTTATTGCTAATAATATATTTCTACTACTACTACTACTCTAAACAACTACAATACTTATTACTATACTACTGACTACTACTACTACTAACTATACTACTACTACTATACTATACTACTGGCACTACAGCTACTCTACTATAAATGCTAGAATAATAATCATAAAATATAATATAAAATAATAATAATAATCATAATAATCAATAATAATAATAATGAATGAATAATAATAATAATAATAATAATATTAATAATAATAATAATAATGTTAAAGAAAGAACATATGAGAGGTAGATTACTGCCTTCTCTGGGATTGAACCACCGCATGTTGCGCGTGAGGACAGTATGCCCGGTGCTATATGATTGAGCATCCTCTCAACCCAAAAAGTTGGATTCAAGAACATTTATAAAGAACCGAGTTACCGTCAAGGCGACATCACCAGGTGTTCAGCTGTCCTATCTCTCGTTCTTTATTTTTTAAGTGTTAATATTGCTTAAGTAATCGCCAATATATAAAAAGTGAGTCGATGAGAGAGAGACATAGTTGAATTGAAGGATTAGATTAAATGCGACCCGTTCTCTGGATTGAACACCAGACATGTGCTTGCGTCGGTGAAGGACATATGCGGTGCTCTATTGATTGAGCAGATTATCCTCGCAACAAAAAAAGTTGGATTCAAGAACAATGATAAAGCAATCGGTTGCTTTATGATTGTTCTGAATCCAACTTTTTTTTGGGTGGAGAGGTTCAATCATATAGCACGGTATTGTCCTCACGCGCAACATGCGGTGGTTGAATCCCAGAGAAGGCAGTTAATTCTTTACCTTCTCATTATATGTTCTTTCCTTAACAATCTTATATAAATTGCGATTATTATGCAATATTTACATTTAAAAATATATAAGAACGAAGAGATATTACAGGATGGCACCTCGCTGATGTCGCCTGACGGAACTTGTTGCTTTATGATTGTTCTTGAATCCAACTTTTTTTGGGTTGAAGGATGGCTCAATCATATAGCACCGGGGCATATTGTCCTCACGCGCAACAGCGGCTGGTTAATACGAGAAGGATTTAATTCTTTTACTTCTCATTTAATAATGTTCTTTCTTAACTCTTATATAATTGCGATTATTATGCAATATTAACATATATATAATAATAATAATAATAATAATTAATAATATATAATATAATAATATATTATTAATTATTATTATATTATTTATTATTATTATTATTATATTATTATATTTTATTGTAATTATTATTATTAATTATTATTATTATTATATAATTATTAGTTATTATTATTTATTATTATTATTATTATATGTTTTGATTTTTGATGAACTGTTGTGGAGATGAGTCTCTAGAGTTGGCTGTCTAGATAAGTTATAATTGTTGTGTGAATAGACGTGAGAGATGTAGCTAGTGCAACGGAGTATATAGCTATGGCGTCTGAAACGCTCGCAATGTATAAATGGTTATTTGATAGCTCTGAGGAATAAGTAATGTCGCTTAAGAATAGTGCTATACTAGGATTTAAAGTCAGAGAGGATGAATATTAATATTTCAAAAGTTAGAAAAGTTAACTAACATTGACTTTTAAAATTTTTAAGAAAAATTAGTTTAAAAAGAATGGGAGCGAGACATATACACGTGTTCAGTTTTGGAGATTATATTAGTAATTATGTTGATCAGAGATTAGAGGGGAGGGAGAAGCAAAATCGAGTAGTACGCGCTAATATTTGGAGGTGTTATTTGAGTATATATTAGTATATATTACAGAGACAGTAGTGACTATTAGCAAGATTATAGAATTGAATTAATCAATAAACATTATATGGAGTAGATCAGGATATCAGAAGGTAATTAATGTGATTTGTAAGATAATAGCATAGCGAATCCGACTTTCAGAATATTGAGATCGATACATACAGCTTTGCTACTCTAAAAAGCTACAATACCGGAGGTTATGGTATGTAGAATCGGCTGAATAATAATGATAGCGTTGCTATAAGTGTGCTGTTCAAAAATAATTTTAAATCGAGTATGAATTTCAAGTTTATATGACTCTCTCTCACTCTGTAGATAGGGGAATGTCAATGGAGAAGGTTCATCTTTCTAAGAGTTGCGGGATTTCAGATAATAAATCGATCTTCATCTATCCCCCGCCTCTCTCCTCCATCTCTCCCTCCTATAAGCTAGAGTCACATTATACTGGTATACAATCGTACTCTATCTTATTCATCTCATTCTTCTACGTATCCGTCGCATCTCTCTCTGTATCAATGCCAGAGCTGCGCTGCGGCAAGCGATCGTCTCCGAGAGCATAGTACGCTCTCTCTCTTCAATCTCCTCTCTCTCTCTTCTCTCTCTCTCCTCCTTCTTCTGCTCTTTCTCTATCTTCTCTCTCTCTCATCTCTCTCTCTCTCTCCTCTCTCTCTCGCTCTGATATTTTCAGGATATAAAGTGACTTTATCGTTTTCGTTTCATTATGAGGTTGTACAATAAATTATTAAAGTGTTTTTATAGTTTTCTCTATATGGTACTGGGGGAATTATTGGTTATTGATCTGTGTTATTCGTTTTTTTAATCTAATGATTATTATTATTATTATTATTAATATTATTATTATTCTTATTATTCATTATTATTATTATTATTATTATTATATATTATTAGTTATTATTATTATTTAATTATTATTATTATTATTATTATTTTATTATTATTATGTTATTGTTATTGTTATTGTTATTGTTAATTGTTTATTGCTATTGCTATTGTTATTGTTTATTGTTATTATTATTCATTATTATTGATTATTATATATTATTATATTATTTTATTATTATTATTATTATTATTATTATTATTATTATTATATTATTATTATTTTTATTATTATTATTATTATTATTATTAATTATTATTATTATTATTATTATTATTTATTATTATTATTATCTATTTAGATCATGGTTATTTAAATCGAGTTCAATGTTAGATACGACAATGGCCTTTCTTCCCTCACTAAATAACGAGCAAGTCAGATTTTTCCTGATTCCTCTGGGCTGTTAAGCCTTATAATTATCTAAGTTGCTTATATATATATAATATATATATATATATATATATATATATATATATATATATATATTATATATATATATATTTATATTATATATATATATATATATATATATATATATATATAAAATTATATATTATTATATATATATATATAGTTATATATATAGGTATATATAATATTATATTATATATATATATATATATATATATATATCAATTATATATATAGATAATATATCATATTATATTATATATATTATATATAATATAATTGTTTCCAGCTTGTTTTTTGGGGTTTGGAAATTAACAACTAGAGCAATAATCTGTATTCAACGTGATATTCACTTCACGCCAAAAGTGGCGGGTCATTATTGTACATACCCCCCATCTTGCCCTGGCAGTCGATCTTATGATGTTGGTAACCAAAGACCATTCATCGGATTCACTTTAAATGATTCCAACAATGTAAGTTTTTCATTTTTATTATTATTATTATTATTATTGTTAATATTATTATTATTATTATTATTATCTATTATTATTATTATTATTATTATTATTATTATTATTATTATTATTATTATTATTATTATTATTCTTATTTTATTATTATCTATTATTATACTATGAATACTCTTCTTAATTTGTTATTATTAATTTTTACTTTATCAGTTTATGGTCAGCGTAAACAAATAATTATCAATAACAATGAATTCTTATTAGAATTAACTTTGAGGAGAATCATTGTTGTTTTCCAGATTTCTTTTTTTATATTATTATTATATATTATTTATTTAATTAGTATTATTATTATTATTATTATTATTTTATTTTATTCTTATTATTATTATTAATTATCATTATTAATTATTAATTAATTTTATTATCATTATATTATTATATTATTTATATTATATTATTATTATTATTATTATTAATTATTATTATTATTATTATTATTATTTATTATTATTATTATTATTATTATTATTATTATTATTATTATTATTATTATTATTAATTATTATTATTATTATTATTATTATTAATTATATTATTACTAATTTTAGTATTTTCATTATTATTTTTTATTATCATTATTATTTTTTAATTAATAATCTTCTAGTTATTATTATTATTATTATTTATTATTATTATTACTATTGATTATTATTAATATTATTATTCTTGATATCTAGATGTAAATTTTCATGATAAAATAATGGCCACTTCTTGATTCAGGTCTACTACTAATATCACACCTAATAATAATTCAATAACATAATTACTACTACTGAATACTACTGCAAAAACATAATGTAATATAATAATAATAATATATAATAATAATAATAATTAATAATCATAATTATAAATAATAATCATAATATAATATATAATAATTAATAATAATAATAATAATATAATATATAAATAATAATAATAATAATAATAATAATATAATCTATTATAATGTTTTAGTACGGCTTTCGATGAACGGAGACGCTGTTTTGGAAGATGACACGAAAAACTTTTGTAAGATGACGTTCTTGATGCCCATTTCACAAAACACAACAACATCTACAACATACAACAGCAACAACTTGCAAGCAGCTAACAACAACAGCCAAGAAAACTAATAAACAACATTTGGCCTAAAGTTCCAAAGAAGTTTAATGATAGGCTTTTCTCTTTTTATATATAATTATATATAAAATTACATGCACACACACACACACAACACCACCACACACACACATATATAATATAATAATATATATATATATATATATATATTA
>JABUQX010053837.1:12500-32500 GCA_015478945.1 Trachelipus rathkii | reverse complement strand
ATTATTATTATTATTATTATTATTATTATTATTATTATTATTATTATTATTTATTATTATTATTATTATTATTATTATTATTATTATTATTATTATTATTATATTATTATATTATTATTATTAATTATTTATATATTATTATTATTATTAATATTATTATTATTATTATTATTATTATTTATTATTATTATTATTATTATTTTTTACAAGTTCTTTCAATTCTTCTAAATAGTTCTTTATTTTCGGAAGAAATTTTATTAAGGACTATTCGAGAATAAAAAGAAGTTAAAACTTTTAATATTATACCAATATTTCGCCTGTATACTTCAGGCATAATCACGGTTAACTAACTATTATTTATAATGCAGCTTACAAAAATAAATTTCTAAATATAAAAAACTAAAATTATTTTACATTAATTGTGAAGTTTAAAAAAATAATTTTGATGAAAAATCAAAAAAGCTTACATTATTTTGCAAATACAGCTATTATCATGGATTTATTAAATTTCACATTGATGTCTGGCTCAAGTTTTAAAATAAAATTCAAAGCATTCATTCATT
Source organism: Trachelipus rathkii (assembly GCA_015478945.1). Lineage (NCBI taxonomy): Eukaryota > Metazoa > Arthropoda > Malacostraca > Isopoda > Trachelipodidae > Trachelipus > Trachelipus rathkii. Next base: position 31,937 of record JABUQX010053837.1, on the reverse strand, counting down.
TCATTAAATTTACATTGATATCCGGCTTAAGTTTTTTAATAAAAAGAGATTCTGCCATACGATGATAGTTTGAATGTCCCAACTTGAAATAAAATTTTAAAACAACTAGCAATTTCAACTGTAGGAGGGGATTTGTGATCCGTCGTGTAATGCTCCCATATTTTACTTGGTTTATACCTGTGTTGCATAATTCGGGTTCTTAAAGTGTTAGTTGTGTATCCCACATAAGAGGAATTACATCCTACTTCTTTGCAATTAAATTGATATACAACATAACTTCTGTAATCCTCCGAACAATGACCACGGGTACTAAAATATGAGGACACTCGTCTCGGTGTGTAGTAGCTTCTAACATTAACTTTTTTCTCTGACTTAACATGTTCCTTTACAATTATGTTTAATTTTCGATCTTCTCTAGAAAAGTTTGTCAAATTTAATGATTTAAAATAAAAAGTTATCTTGCTTTCCATGTTAAGTGAATTTTTATTTGAAGTTAAAATGTTGTTTATAGTTCTTTTAATAACCTTTTCTATTTTAATTTGAGGATAACCATTATTAATTAAGTTTTTTGTTATTCTTATCACCTCTTTGTTAAAGAGTTCCCACGATGAAGTTATTTTAAAAGCTCTGTGAATTAGGGTTTTAATAATTGATAGTTTATATCTTTCGGGTATATTAGAATCATAATTTGTGTATAAACCTTTATCTGTACTTTTAACATTTACTTCTCTTTCAACTCTACCATTTTTAAAACAAAGTAAGATATCTAAGAATGCCAGTTTTTTATCTTTAACATCTTCATAAGTGAAGTTTAGGACGGACAGTTGTTTAAGTCTTTCTATGAAATTTTTTAAGTGATTTGAATTTTCAAATATGACAAAAGTGTCATCGACGTATCTTAAATATGTCTTCGGATTAAATGTGTTATTTTCATTCATAATTTGGTTTTCAATATGAGACATGTAGAAATCGGCGAACGTTGGGCCCAATGGAGATCCCATCGAAACACCATCTTTTTGTATAAATGTTTCATTATTAAAATTAAAAGGGGTTTCTGTAGTACAGATAGTTAAGAGCTTTTTTAAAATAGTTTTTTCAATATTAGGTGGTGGTTTATCTCTGTTTTCATAAACTTCTTTAAGTATAATATCTATTGTTTCTTTAACTGGAACGTTAGTGAACAGACTTTCAACATCGAGAGATACTATATAATCAGAATGGAGGAATTCTGTTTCGTTAATGTGCAAGAGAAATTCATCTGTAGATTTTACTATAAATTTTTCATTTAAATATGGACGCACAATATTGTTAATATACTGTGCAATGTCATGAGTGACAGTGCCAGTCATACTTATTATAGGACGTAGGGGAGGATTTTCTATGTTCTTGTGGATCTTAGGCAAGCCGTATAAATGTCCATCATTGTAGGCACCAATTCGTTTGATTTTATACTTAATATTTTCATCTGTAATTTTACTGGCTAATATGTTGAGAGATTTTTTAACTTCTTCTGTTTTTTTCTTGGAACATTTAACAAATTTCGATTTATCGGAGATAAGGTTTTTGAGTTTCTCTTGGTAATCATCTCTACTTAGAATTACGACACCACCTCCTTTATCAGGTCTTTGAATAACTATTGAATCATTTTTACGTAAATTATTAATTGTTGCTAAATCGTTCTTGTTATGAGATATATGTCTTTCTGTATATGATCCAAACAGTTTAAGTTCTGTTTTTAAAAGATCCTCATTCATAATTGTGAAATTTTTCTTATTAGATTGATCTTTAATATTGATGAAAAGTTTTTATATTTCTATTTGCTTAGTAATCAAGTTAGATTTTGAGTTTAAGCCAAAGTTCAAACCTTTTTCAAGTAATTCCTTTTCACTCTCATTTAAAATATAGTTTGAAAGATTTAGAATTTTTGAGCTATTTTCAGGAAAATAGATATTCCCATTGTAAAGATTGTTAAGCTTTTTAGAGTGGATTAGTCTAATGTTAGAAGTTTCATTATCAATTAATTTCTTAAGGTAGTGAACAGCAGAATAAAACTTAAAGCCAGATACATTGCTGCGGAATTTAAGAATAAGCTTCATACATTCTTGGCGAATCAGAGGAACATCATCTTCTTTTCTTTTGATTTCTCTTTCAATCAATTTAAATTTAAAATCTTTGGATATATCTTCGTATCTTGCTGCATCATCGAATAGTTTGAAGTCTGTGAACTTAGGAAGAAGCTGATTTTGAAGGCATATTTTAAGAAAATTTAGATCAGCGTCAATTTTAACGTACTTTTTACAAGTTCTTTCAATTCTTCTAAATAGTTCTTTATTTTCAGAAGAAATTTTATTTAAAACTTTTAATAATAGATTTTAAATGAATAAGTCACAGAAGATTTTACTCTTCGTCAGCGGAATTCGAACACTGGAACTCCCATTGCTGAGTTAACAGTAATTATTATTATTATTATTATTATTATTATTATTATTATTATTATTATTATTATTATTATTATTATTATTATTATTATTATTATTATTATTATTATTATTATTATTATATTATTATTATTATTTATTATTATTGATTATTATTTATTATTTATTATTTATTTATTTTTTATTTTTTATTTCTTATTTTTTTTTATTATTTATTATTTATTATTTATTTTTTATTTTTTATTTTTATTTATTATTTTTTATTTTTTTTTTTTTATTTTTTTTTTTTTCATTTTTTATTTTTTTTTTTTTTTTTTTTTTTTTTTTTTTAATTTTTATTTTTTTTAATTTTTATTTTTATTTTTTTTTTTTTTTTTTTTTTTTTTATTTTTTTTTTTTTATTTTTCATTTTTATTTTTATTTTTTATTTATTTTTTTTTTTTATTTTTTTTTGCTTTTTATTCTTTATTTTTAATTTTTTTATTTTATTTTTTATTTTTATTTTTTTATACTTTCATTTTTTTTTTACATTATTTTTTATTTTTTTTTTTTTTTTTTTTATTTTTTTTTTTTTATTTTTTTTTTTTTTTTTTTTTTTTTTTTTTTTTTATATTTTATTTTTATTTTTTTATATTTTTTATTTTTCCATTTTTTTTATTTTTTTTATTTTTTATTTTTTTATTTTTTATTTTTTTTATTTTTTATTTTTACTTTATTTTTTATTTTTATTTTATATTTTTATTTTTTATTTTTATTTTTTATTTTTTCTTTTTTTTCATTGTAGCTTTATACTTTCATTTTTTTATTTTTTACTTTTTATTTTTTTATATATTTTTTTTTATTTTTTTATTTTATTTTTTATTTATTTTATTTTTTATTTTTGTATTTTTTATTTTTTATATTTTATTTTTTATTTTTTATATTTTTTTTTATTATTTTATTATTATTATTAAATTATTAAATTGTTTTCTTACTTATTATTTTTCATTTATTATTTATTATTTATTATTTATTATTTTATTATTATTTATTATTAATTCATTATTATTATTATTATTATTATTATTATTATTATTATTAATTATTATTATTATTTTATTATTATTATTATTATTATTATTATTATTTTATTATTATTATTATTATTATTAATATTATTTTTATTATTATATTATTATTATTATAAGTATTATCATTATTTATTATTATTATTTTATTAATTATTATTAATTATTATTATTATTATTATTATTATTATTATTATTATTATTTATATTAATTATTATTATTAATTTATTATTAATTATTATAATTATTATAATTATTAGTAATTAATATTATTGCTACTTCTATTTCGCTTATTAATTCTCACTAATGAAGATTCTTATAATTATTTGTAATAATTTAATTATGTAATTATTATTGTAAAAGAAATTGATTTGCATAATAAATATATGTTAATGACTATAATGTTATTATTTAATTATTTTTAACTGCATGTTATTTTTTATTATTTTTTATTATTATTTTTATTATTTTTTATTATTTTTTTTATTTTTATTTTTATTATTTTTTTTATTTATTATTATTTTATATTATTTTTATTATTATTATTATTATTATTATTATTATTATTATTATTATTATTATTATTATTATTATTATTATTATTATTATTATTATTATTATTATTATTATTATTATTATTATCATATTATATTATTATTATTATTATTATTATTATTATTATTATTATTATTATTATTAATAATTATTATTATTATTATTATTATTATTATTATTATTATTATATTATTAATGCGTTTTGTTATTATTATGATAATGAATTAGTTAGCTTATTTAGTGTTAATATTATTTTTACTGTATATCTTTGATTTATTATCAATTTATTAGAAATATTCTTTCAAATTTTTCAATCTGACTGGAATCTGCAAGTTCGAGAAATTTTAAAGCTGACATATTGGAGAATCGAGTATTTATTTTAATAGTTATTTTCTAATACAGCTTTCTAATTTATTTTACTTTTACTCACTTAAATTTATTTTTCCAATTTTATTGATTTTCTATTTTATTTCTTATACTAATTTTTGTTTTTTACTAGAAGTTTGGTTTTATAGACCCAAAAGCCGTAAAGCCGTCCCGCAAAAAAGGATGCGGAGGGGTCACTAACGGTCAATTTGCTAAGCGACCTTATGGTCTTACGTCTTTTGGGTCTGTAAAAACATGTTTTTAAATTCCATAAATCCGTGTTGTCGAAAAAACGTAAAACAGTAAAGCAGTAAAACAGTATAGCGATCAGCCCCACCAACTCTGTTATATTTTATTGTTTTACTGCTTCAAGTAATATTTGAACAAACATTTTATAAAAATAACTATATATATATATAATATATATATTTATATATATATATAATATATATATATATATATATATATATATATATATATATATATATATATATATATATATATATATATATATATATATATATATATATATATAATATATATATATATATATATTATATATATATATATATATATATTTAATATATATATATATATATAGTATATATATATATATATATATATATATATATTTATATATATATATAGCTTATATGTCAATATACATTTAGAATGTGTATGGAATATAATATATATTATATATAATATAATCTCAATATATGTTATTTATATATAATATATATATATATATATATATATATATATATAGTATATATAATATATATATAAATACTATATATATATAGTATATATAGTATATATATATATATATATTTGACAGAGCCAGAGTCAGAAAAAAAACTTGTACTTAACTTGCATAATGTATGTTACATCAAACATTATGCAAATAATGAATTCCGAGAACGAACACTTCTTGATCTTACTCGCTTAATAGTTATAGCTTTAGTAGTAGTAGTTGTAGTAGTAGTAGTAGTAGTAGTAGTAGTAGTAGTAGTAGTAGTAGTAGTAGTAGTAGTAGTAGTAGTAGTAGTAGTAGTAGTAGTGGTGGTGGTGGCAGTAGTAGTATTAGTAGTTGTAGTAGTAGTATTAGTAGTAGTAGTGGCATAAGCAGTAGTAGTAGCAATAGTAGTAGTAGTAGTAGTTGTACTAGTACGGAATCGTCTGTATATTGTTCATAAACTAATATATATCTTATCATGACGTAACAATTTATTAACTTGTTTAAGGGTATTATTTTTAAAGGAATATGCTCACACACAAGAACTTATATTAAAATTAATCATTTCATCAACAAATCCATTGTTCCTATATCATCTCAATAAATGGCGTCAGAGCATAAGAGGCTATGATTGGTTTATTACAAACCATTACAATCATTTACCACCAATCACAGTCAAGGACGACAAATTTTTTAGATAATAGGTATATGTACAAAGTCCACAACATTTTCAGTTTCACACTGTATTCCAGGGACATAAAGATAGCTCTTAATAGCTGAAAATAGGTGATTATTATATACTGCTTTTTAAATTTATGATCCGTGTTGTTTGTTATTTATCATCCGGACAAGCACGCACACGAATGCAAACACACACATACACACACACGCAAGTACACACTATTTTTTATAATCATTAGCTGCTTATTTGTGTGACTCTTATAACAGAACAACATCTTTAAATATTCTGGTTTTGAAAACTGCACTTGGTTATGATACGCCGATGATATTCTCTTTGTTTACACAAACACCCTTAACATTGACGAATTTCATACTTATATTAATAACTTAATAAAATTAATTAAATTTACTAAAGAATACCATATTAATAAAACCCTCCCTTTTCTAGATATACTAATAAACTGGAACGACCCAAATAACCTTATTTTCTCCGTATTTATTAAAACAACACACAGTCCCAAAATATATTCATTGGTTCTCACGACACAAATTACATATAAAGAAAGATGATCATTACACTAGTAGTAGTAAGCTAGTAATTTGTAGTAAGCAAACAATTGAATCCGAAATTAAAGATATTATAGACACTTTCACAAAATTAAATTATCCTAAAAGTATAATATATCTGAGTATTAAAAATGCCAAACAAATCTTTATTAACAAGGAAAATAATATAAACACAAATAACGAACAATTTATTTAACATTAATATACACAGTAGTTAATTCAGATATTAATTATAAAACACCAAATTTAAATATAGTAAAAAAAATTCAACAACACTCTTAAATGATTACTAAAACCAAGACTTGAAAACAATAAGGATTCAGCAATTTATTCAATCCCATGTAAATTTTGCAATAGCGACTACATCGGAGAAACAATAGGCATCAAACGACTTATATATCAGCACCAATAAGACATCCGTACATGTTATAGAAATTCACTCTCGGTAACACATCAAATAAATGAAGGACATTTAATAAAAGCAGAAAAAAAAATAATATAATTAAAACAATAAACAATCATAAATTTCGAAAAAATAAAAAAAATTATCAATTGTATATAATAAAAAATACTAAAAATATAAATCGAGACCGAGTAAACTACTACATTGATGAACTGATAAATGAAAGTTTAAGATCCTCAACATCGTGTGAGAGTCTTGTATTTAAACTGGAAAAAGATAAAAATTCAATGAACAACATCCAACCGATAGACAACTAAAAATAGGGAAAAAATCAACATTCCTTTTCTTTTTTAAAACTCCCTAAAAGAGGTGGGAAGAGACCTCCCACGAAAGCTAGGAGGGTTGGGAAGAAAAACTTTGTTTAATTTTTCATCTATTGTATATAGTTATGGGAAAATTCTAGATTTGAATCGGTGTTCGTTCATACATTTGTTCAGCCAAGCTGAGCGGATGGCTTGACTTGCTTGGATGATGGCTTTCTAAGCCATGAGACATGCCAGTCAAGCAGCCGCTCGGCTTGGCTAAGCAAATGTATGAGCGAACATGACGTGATATATATATATATATATATATATATATATATTAATTATATATATATATATATATAATATATAAACTATCTATTATATATATATATATATATATATATATATATATATATATATATATATATAGTAAATCGGTGTCTACCTGACCACACTTATCATAACCTTGACTTAAAAGCCGTAAAGTTCGACCTAACCTGGATGGATCGTGGTTGCAAAAAAACGTCAACCTAACCTAGATGGATCGTGGTTGCAAAGAAACTTCAACCTAACCGAGATGGATCGTGGTTGCAAAGAAACTTCAACCTAACCGAAATGGATCGTGGTTGCACAAAAGCTAACGTAACCTAGATAATACTTTTTTAAGTAAAAATTTACTAATATTTAAGTTTAATAAATAATCAAATAAATACAAAAAAGAATAATATATATATATATATATATATATATATATATATATATATATATATATATATATATATATATATTATATCTTTTATATATATAATATATATATATATATATATTATATATTATATATAAACGTTACGTACTTTCAAATCTTTGAACTCCTTCAAAGATAAAGAAGATTTACATGCAAAGTTAAATTTTGATCTTAACGCAATATTGTATAGCGAATACAATGTTTTTTTTCTCAATACTAACTTGTGATATTGTATAAACAGTAATAATTTATTTCCGTCACAATTGTATTCATTAAAACACAAAAGATAAATTATTAGTAAATAATTCACAACTTCAAATTCATAACTCTACACAACCAACATACGTTTCAAATGAAATATGACATAAAATTTTTCGTTCCTCAGCCAACCTGAAAGAAAGCCAGTCGGCTTATTTTGAAATTTAATAAAAGACTATGTCCCTATAGACAATAAAACACTATGTTCTCATAGGCATATATACGAAAGAACATAGTTTTTCTTCTAAAATTAAATTATGTTCGTCAGCAATCAATTCATTAATCCGTAAACCGGACATTTTTATTGTTAAATATTGCACAACTTTACACAATCAACATATTTTTAAACTAAAAAATTATATAACAAGTAAACCCTTATATAACATATAGAAAATTATCTTTACTCAGCCAACATCACAAGGCAGCCGGCTGACTCTGTTTCCCTGTCTAAATTGACTATATTCTGGTAGACACACATTATGAACGAAACACGATTCAAATATACGAAAACCCTTAGTTATGAATAATTTTATTGTGTTTTTATAAAGTTTATGCAAAGTTCAAGAGTGAATAAGTGAAAAAGTGAAAAAGTGAAATAGTAATATAGTATAATATAATATATATATATATAATATAATTAATATATTATAATATATATATATATATATATATATATATAATATATATTATATATATATATATATATAGTATATATATATATATATATATATAATATATTATATATATATATATAATATTCATTTAATATATATATATAATATATATTATATATATATATATATATATATATTATATATATATATATATATATTTATATAAATAATATATATATATAATATATATATATAATGTAATATATATATATTAATTGTCGTAAATTTTTATATTTACTCCATCTGCCACTTTGTGGCCAATATTTATAATGGGTACAAAGGATGTATTCGCGAGTGGTTGGTCTGAAATTGCGGTTGAGGAAGTCGTGATTACATTAAGACATCTAAATTATTTACTATTTATAGTAAAATAATAAACTATAATAATCTACAAATACAGGTATATAAAAAAAATCATATTGAGTTAAATGCTCTGTGAGTCAGTATCATTTTGAACCAAAAAATTTCACAGTACCGTACCTTTGTAAGCCCTCATAAGAGTAAAGTAACCCCTTATTAATTGGGCTACGCCTTTGGAAATTTCCAATTCAAATACTTATCTTCTAAAAAATAGTAATAGTCTCAAGGTTGAGATTCCTGGGTTACCTTTAACTCCTAAAAAGTGGTTTGTTTGGGGCCCGGAGCCCCCCTCCCCTTTCATTTTTTGGCAAATTCTACCTGCATATTCTTTTTATTTACATCCCGTACTACTATTTTTTTTTACAGTTTTTCAACTAATCTAGGGCAGAGCCCTATTCAGGAGGGGGTGTTGCCACGCCTCAGAAGTCAAACAACTAAAGCAAATTACGCAAATGAGCAAGACGAGGCTTTTGAAGTGGGGGAGATTAAATTTCAGCAGGAACACAGAAGATGGAAGAAAAAATTCACAGAACAGATGTGGCAGGAAGAAGGAAGCACCGCATGAAAACTAGCTGGAGTTTACCCACCACAACACAAAAACTCATGTGCAGATAGAGCACCCTAGTTCTACGAGGGGCGACGTAAAGGTGGAGGTACACGAGTGATAAGCTTCCCTCGAGCACCTGCCGCTGCGGTACCTATAAGAAAAGAGAATAAGCACCAACATCGCGCCGCAAAGATAGAGGGGTCAAGTTGACATGGAAAGTACAGAACGTTTAAAGCCTTTTTGGCCTTGACTCGACCCTATATCCAAAAGCCGAGTGAAACCAGAGCCCCCCCCCCCAGATATGAGAGGGCAGTACTCCATACAAGGGCAGATGAGGCCTTTGTATATAGCTGGATCAACTGAGAAGAGGAAAAAAAAGTCTTCCGCAGTCTAAACAGAACTCCCAGTTTCTTATAAGGGCGCCCTAGCAACCGTTGTGATGCTGAGGTTTCCAACATTTTTTTGTTCTATGTTAAAGGCCAAGGATGTTTTATATTGTCAAAGGAGAGACGAGACGAGAGAACCGTCGAAAAGAGATAGGAAAGTTAGGAAAGGTGTCTTATGAGAGGGAGATTTGTATGAGTGAGTTTTTAAAGAATTGAATTTCACAAGGTTCAGACGACCCCACCCGGAAATTCTATCCAGATCAGCGAGAATAGAATCGGAAAGATTAAGACGAGAGGCAATTCTAGAAGTAAAAGTAGGAGCAGAATTGAAATGAGTTGAAGAATTGAAGAATGGAGAACATCGGCATATGAAGGAATAGAGTTAGATGTGCAGGTGAGAAGATCATTAATGAAAAGTAGGAAAATAATAGTAGGAGAAAAGACAGAACCCTGAGGAAACACCACTATTGACAGAAAAAGCGATTTGAAAGTCTCCCCATCAACAACAGCTGATATTGAGCGGATTTGAAAGAAACTAGACATAAGTAAGCAAAGAGAAGGAGGAAACCCAAAGGGGGGGAGCTTGAAGAGCAGTGACACATGCGCCTGCCATACCCGGTCAATTGCTTCGGATATGTCAAAGGCCACCACGCAAGTCTCCCCGTAGTTCTAAGGGCGGGAAAACCATAAATCAGTAAGCATAGGAAAGTATATCGCCAGTAGACCTCGAGCGCCGAAAGCCGTACTGGCGATCGAAAAGAAGTAAATGAGAATCCAGATGATCTAAGAAATGAGAGTTGAGAAGGGTTTCAAAGATCTTAGATAGAATACAAGTGAGAGCTATAGGGCGATAGTAAGAAGGATCAGAGCGGCTTCCTTTTTTTTGGAATAGGCTTGTGACAAGTGCATGCTTCCAACACTGGGGGAAGTGCTTAGTATTGAGACATAGAGAATATAGTTGAACGAGGGGCGGGGAAGAACTAGACACTCCCTCAAAACTCGGAGGAGGAATGCCATCCGGGCCACCCGCCTTCCTAACGTTCGAAGATTTCAGGAGGGCCTATGTACCCGATCGAATGTAATCACAGGCAATGGCATAGGATACCTGAGAGTGGTTTTTTACTTTAATTTTCGTTCGAATGGTGTAGGGTGGAGTTAGAGGAAAATAGGAGGCCGAAAGAGATTGGCCTTTTCTCAGTTGGAGAATTAGAAGAAAATCCATCAGAGCGAATAAAAGAGGAGGAAAGACAGATTTACAGAAGTTGTTAGAGATGTTTTGGCAAAAGGCCAGAAAGATTTATCAGTAGGAGAACCAAGGAGGTTAGCGCACTTTCGTTTGATGAAAGCCCGCTCTTGCTCGTCCAAGAGTATCCCTGCAACGATTTTATAGCAGAATGAAAATTAGCAAGAGTGGCAGAAGAGAACAGGAATTTTTCCACTCCCGATAGCAGACTGTATCTAGCCTGGATGGCCAGATAACAAGCACGATCGAACCCATGGGATTATGAGGAGAGAAATTTTTAGTCGAAATGGAATGAACCTGCTCATCCATCAACGATTTACAGCTCCCACCTTATCGGCCGAGAAGTTGAAGCGTCACCATAGACAAAGCAGTCACTTCTATTATAGTTAGCGTAGAAGCAACCAAGGGCCCCCAATCGGCCCAATTAAAGGGCCAGAATATTCACTTAGGGTAGAATGGAAGCTGTTGGAGAGAAATATTAAAATGAAGAGATATAACGTTGTTGGTCAGATTTACCCAATAGGAGCGAAGGTGGTGTATTTATAGAGAGAAAGGCTAGTGGTGAAACATAGGTTCAAGTGTGTTCAAGAATTGGTGGGACGATCCGGAATGTGTGTGGGTTCTTTAATTAGTTGCTCCAGATCTTTCACAATGGTTAATAATTCGGCCTCCTTCATTCCTTGATCAGTATGAGAGGGACCATTACCGCTCAGTGTCGTGTATATTGAAATCCCCTAAAATATAGAGGACCTCAGTATTTGGATGTGAAGATATAACAGGCTCGTGAGAAGTAGTAAGGGATTCAAAAAAGGCGTGAAAATTGTTCTGTTAGGAGAACAGTTAGCAGAAGCACAAGGTTATTGTAGTAGAAGAAAGATTTAAGCACAGAAACATCGAAGTTAGAGATTCGAGATTCTCGAGACGTGTTACAGGAGTGTTTAATGTTTAACATAGGCACATACTCCACCCTTTAGACGGAAATTATGAAATTAAGTTGTAGTTGGACAAATTAAACGAGTTAGAGGTGAATTCCTAGACATCAGTCTCAGAACAGGAGGCAAAAGGTTACGATATAAGAGTTCAGAGAAGGTTGGTGTTCCACGGATGGCAGAGTTAGATTGCAAGCCACGTATGTTAGTAAAGTCGATAGTAAGCCCGCTCCTGTGCAAAGCTGCCATCTGCATGTACATACAACAACCAACAAAACAACAGACAAAAACAAACAGACAAAAAACAACACAAACAGTGAAATCAGGTTAAAATTTTTCACACACTAAAACCTAAATTTTAAAACCCAGCGTAATGAGTCTAAAAGCTAAAATCGTATTATAGTAAATATGATAAAAAATATGAAAAATCTTAAAGTTAAAAACACTAACGTCCTCACTTGCACCCTTACAAATTCACAAATTAAAAACCAAGATACACATAAACAACTTGACTATAAAATCTAACACAAAAGAATGATTATGATCACCAAAATAAATTAAAATTCCTAGTTTAAAACACTGTGAAGACGATTCAAAATTCATAAAACAGTATTAACTTTTAAAAATCATATCCCACTAGAGAAAATTTAAATAGAGAAAGAGAAATTAGTTAAACTAAGGACATTATCTTAAACAACCTCTGTACGCTTAGAACTTATAACTAAAACGGATAAAAATGTGTATCAAGTAGTACGATCTTTCTAAAATTGCATCTAAAAAACAAGGCTTCAAAAAAACAACACAAAATTCATTATTTCGAAGTGATAGAAAAAGATTTCACAACTTAAATAAAAAAAAAAAACAGAGTTTTGTAGGAGCCAGATGAGCACAATTCAAAACCCACCGTCTTCACACCACGGATAACCTAGACAGACTATCATTTAAAGTTTCAATAAAAAATCATGCCAAATCTCATATAATACAATCATCATACAAAAGTATATATATACACCTACTATATATACTATATATATATATATATTATAACTATATATATATAATTATAATAATAATTAGTATAATAATATACATACTCTAATACTATATACTATAAACCCAACACCAACACACAAACTCATATAATATATATATACTAACTAACTAAATATCACTATATATTAATATACTACTATTAAATCTATATATATATATACTATAATATAAATTAGATATATATAAGAAAACCTTTTTGCCTCCAAAATTGTTAAAAAAAAGTGATACACTTTAACCGGCTTACAAAAAATCTTTCATTTACCCCCTTTGATACCGTATGATTGCTCTTAGTTCATGAATATTTCAGGCTATTTTGACCCTTATATTACGAGTTTTTAAGGTTTATTTGGAATTTTCTGGATTCACAGAGCTTGGATTTCGTAAGCAAATGTGAAAAAGTTTGATAAAATATTTCACAGTTCACTTGCTGTAGCTGTGCAAAGTGGACGCTTTTTTGAAAATCTGCGAAAATCATGCAATCTTTGCAGTTGCAATTTTGTAAAATTTATTAAAAAATAAAACAGTAATTTTTGGTTGTTCAAAAATATTTTTTTATACGTCACTATGGGGTTTTAATGATTTCGTTAAAAAAAATAAATAACTTATTATGCTGCACACAGTACTAGGGCCTTCTTAACACTCCATTGATTCACATATTCAAGTACGAGGATTTCAAATTTGTTGTTAGCTTTTTTTTCTGTTATTTTGTTCTTATTTTAAAACTATTGATTTACTTTACTAGTTCATTTTTAATAAGCAATTGATTCACATTACGTTTGCTGTAAATAAAGAATAGGAGGTGGTATCTCAGTATTTATTAAAAGGAGCTTAAAAGCAAAAGAAATTTTCTCAGTCATTAACTCTGGCATCGAGGTTCTTGGCGTAACATTTAGAGGGGGATCTAAAACAATAAACTTATTAGAAGTACACTGAGACCACCAAAGGAGTAGGCATGACACTGTATACAAAAGCCTTCTTGTGATTATGCAAACTCTACCACGAAAAAGTGGATCCTGTTAATGCTTGTAACCTTTAATAACGACGGTCTAGAAAAAACACAACTCTTGTGAAAAAACATTTATTTTCTTAAAATGTGTGTTCCTTTAGATGAATTAAACCAGTAAAACAGTACGCGCATCGGGGTGGGAAGGGACCTGTAGGGTTGTTTGCGCTACCGTGCTTTACTGTTTTACTGCTTTAGGGTAAAAAAATGTTTTTATTAAAATATTTAAGAACTTTTTAGTAAAAACAGAAAATGCTTTTCAAAAACTTTAAAATTGAAACAGGTTTTCTGTAAATAAAATGTAACAGCTTAAAATAAAATGTGAGGATTTAACCGGAGTATAGAATTGACGGTTGAAGGAAACTATTATATATACTTTATATTACTATATATATATTACTATATATATATATATATATATATATAGTATTATATATTATATATACTATATATATATAATTTTACGAGTGTTAGTCGGGGTGGTCATATTTCGTGTCTGTTTATCTGTATGTTTGTTCTATCTGTTTGTGTGTTGAACGACCTCGCCAGGACGCGCGGTTGAATGGCACTAACATAACACGAAACAACACCACAACAATAACAAAACACAACAAATCACCGTACACCAATATAACGAAAATATGTGCACATGTTACGTTTCGTCCCCCAATTTTGGGGTTTCTTAAAAAAAAACTTCTTTATTTAAATTATTTCCAAATTATGAATACTTTATAAATATATATAATACTATATATATATATTATTATACTATATATATATATATTATATCATTATTACTATTTATTATTTATATATATAAATATATATATATATAGATAAATATATATATATATATATTATATATATATATATATATGATATGTACTTTAATATATATATATATATATACTATATATATATATAACTGGTGCGGTGAGCGGAGGATGGCTGGAGCGACGGTGCAATCAGTGCGAGCTTAGGGTTAAGTCAATGTCTCACCGATTGCTCAAATTAGGAATCTGTTGTAACTTTAAACAACTAGATCTGAGTCTTAAACGTTCAATCCATCAACTGCAAGGGAACATTTTCCAAGCAGCAGCCGACATTGACTGGGATTTTCAATTAACCTATAAGGATGCAGCCATAAAATTCTTACTCTTGGCTTACATCTAAAAATTTAATATGTATATATGCCTGGAATGACTGAAAAGCAACTGGAGGAGGGTGTCCCGAACACCCCTACGGGGAGTGCGGCCACACCGTAACTCGTCATAATAACGAACAGGGTGACATCACCCAACAATAAAGACCTATACCAATATATGCTTTTCTTCTTAGAGCCGACTCCGGCTCTGTTCCGGCTCATTTAGATTTCGAATTAACTTAAGGCTCGAAGTACTCATAATTCATTCATCCTCTTCTATCACTCATCACTTTGCTTCTGTACTACGGCAGTTTCACAAGCTTTGGGGGGCTCAGTTTTATCTACATTAGGTACGTCACCGGCACAAAAAATCTGGAGCCATGGTAGGCGACACACCAGCCGTGGAGGTTAGCAAGTTTAGATGAAATACAAAACATCTCTAAGACGTACCCTCTCCAGAGAATGAACAGCCTTACCGCTCATTACGGGGACGTAATTTGTCCATGGAAGGGGACGTTCTGACTGGGTCACCAAATTTGATCTGGATTACAAACGTCTCAAGAAGTATCCTCAACTGGCGAACATACGGTACCACGACAGAAATGGACGCATGATACCTAAAAATATAAAGATGAACATAAAGACGATTAACACGCAGTAAAGAGTTAGTATACAAGATGGGAGCTCATAAAGACGTATGACTGCTCGGCTCGAGGCGATAGTTATGGGCTTAGGAGCATATAATCGGTAAGGAGTCGCTCTCCCCAAGATTCTGATTGTTATTTTGGTATGGCTATACTTACTTGGTAGTTGCGCAGCAGTGAAAGAAAGAGTGTTTACCAATTGAGGCATTAAAGAATACAGTTGAACGAGAGGTGGTGCTAGATCAGAAGTTACGCTCCTTCAGCTATCTGGGAAGGAATGCCATTCTGGTTGCTCGCCTTCCTAACGTTCAAAGAAATCAGTATCCACCCGATCAAATGGAATCACAGGTAAAGGCATGAAAGTCCTGAAGGAGAATGTGAGTGGAGGAGCATGATTGCTTAGAGGTCCGTCCTGGGTTTGAGCAGAGAAAAAAGGAGGCAAAGAGCTTGCATTTTTCAGTTAGAGATTGCAAAGGCAACAAGGTAAGAAAGAGGAGGAGTAGAGAGAGGAGGTAAGCAGATTTGCAGAAGTGTATAGAGATGTTTTTGGCAACACAGCAAAGACTTGTCGAGTAGGAACCTGGAGTCAGCGCACTTTTTTTAGTGAAAGCTGCTCTCGCGCTTCGAAAAGTTCTCATGCAACAATTTCGAGCTGGAATGAAAATTAGCGAAAGTGATATGAGAAGAGAATTTTTCCAGCTCCCGATACGCACTATCTCTGGCCTGAATGGCCAGGGAACAGCATTGCATAGAACCATTATATAATATATATATACTATATAATATATAATACTTATATAATATATATATATATATATTATATATATATAAGTATATTATAAATGATATATATAGATATATATATATATATAGTATTATAATTGATAATATATATATATACAGGTGTTTCAACAGACCTACCGACAAACTTGATAGACGGGTAGATAGATTATGTGTAGGTCAAACATTTTCGTTAAATGAACCATCTCATCCGATGCCCCCAGAGGGGTGTATTCGCATCGAACGAGTTGCGCCGAACATGTAGACTATGTAGGCTAAACAACATGAAAACAACGTGTACAGGCATCGTATTTATTATTTTATGCAGTTAATATATTTTACTCATATTTTATTAATTATTCGCGGACACAGGCCTGATATCGACGTAGCAAAGACACAGCAACTCTGTCGAGCACGGTGTGGTTCCTGGTTGCATGAGGATTGAAGGCGATCCTGTATTCTGTGCAGCTAGATCCGCTGTTTGACTTACGGGCGTCGGCAGATTAACACGATACCCTTATCGTGCCTCGTATAGGCTAGAAGTCAAGGGGCGTCAGGCAACGGGTAACTAAGACCTATCCCCCCGGCCTATCCATTGTTCGCCGAAGTCGATCGTGAGCTGTGCCCGAGCATCGATGCAGAATTGGTGGGGCCCCATCATGCTGGAACCAGATATGCGGTCGCACTGCGCCGGAATAGGACCCGTTGGCTCTAGCAAACGTAGGTCTGTAGGAACTGTAGGTAGAACACACCTGTTAGCCTTGCGGGGAACGATGGGACCTAACAGGTGTTGGCCAACAATACCTACCCGATGTTGACGGAGACCGTCGGGGGTGGCAACGTTCATCGCGCGTTATAGCATGCGGGTTTCTCGTAGTCCATACGTGGCTAGTTCAGTGGAAGGTTGAAAATAGCGCCCGGTAGTAATAGAATCGCCTTCATTGTAGAAGAAGGACGCTTCGGGGGAAGCGGGGCAAAATTCCTGTGTAGGCTGCCGGAGAAACCACCGTACAAAGTCCAGACGTGGTGCATAGGTAGCAGGCCAAGGCTATTACCCTGCACAGGTGGTAGAATGGAGGTTTACTACACCGCCACGATTTCACACTGTGGGGTGTTTACGGTGCATAGCATGCGCACACCTACGCGTGCTGTTCGAGGACGGTTGCTGTAAAACATCTCGACGACGGCATCCTCTACGAGCAGTGTCCGCACAGCACCGACGTTGCTATAACGGAGGATACCCTTCTCCGCAGGCATCGTACGACGGACGCAAACGTTGTATGGTGAGGATGTCTTCTGTTGGGGTGCCGTTCCACGTAGATGCGACGGACCCCATGTCCATTCCCCCTCGCCTCATCATAACACATCACCATGTCTGAGTGAGTTAACGTAGCGTGTACCCATGTTTATAAACAACACCACTGCACATATAACGTAAGCAACTGGCTCCGTGTAACTTCTACCCACGCGTGTAGGACCTCTAGCACATCACTGTACACATGTCGATCGACGCAAGTCTTTCTGAATTGGAATGTTACCCCCTCTGGGGGCCTTGGGGGAGGAATGTTTCATTTAGTTAAAAATTCACCAACATGTCACCTAACGTAAGTGAAGATTCACTCAATGAGTTATTTTATATATATATATATATATATATTATATTATACTATATATTATATATACTATAGCTTATATATATATATATATAATATAATATATATTTATTATATATTATATATATATTATACTATATATATTCAATAATCTTATCTAGGACATGAAACACATTGCTATAGTTGCAAAGTTTTTCTCGCGTTTTATAAAACAATTTACATTGGACTTTATCTTCACAATGACGTTCTTGCATATTCTATATCGAGAACAATTACCCCAAAATTAAATTCTGTTACAACTCTTTAATATATACTCAACATCACATACATCAACCTAAATTAACAACATACTAAAATATCATCTAACCACTCCCACCATTACTACGTCTACACAATCATCCAAACCTCCATACAAACACAATACGAGATTTCGATCTTCTTTTGGTCCGATTTAGTGATCCCCTCTCCTAAGATCCATCACAAAAACAATCAACCACAACCAAATTACGACTCACATCCTCCCCATTCCGCTAAATTAACCTCAACCCCAAACCCATCCCCACTTTTCGACTACTCAACACTTTTGCACACCCGACCACTACAAAAAACAATAAACCACCACACAACACCATCTATTCATTTTCTTAATCCCTTGTCGGGTGGTTTGTTAGTGTTTTTTAACATTGTGTTTTTCTTGTATTCCCACTTCGATTAAAAAATCTTGGAAAATTTACACTAGAAATTTTTTTTAATCATTCTGGATTGAGCCGCATTCACTACGCACTGATACGGAATAGTATGCCAAATGTGGAATATTTATTTTTTTTTATAAAACGAACAAATACCACGGAGTAAACCATAAAGAAACAATACATAGATCGGAGGTTTCTTCGGCGCCTAACCGGGAGACACGGGGGGACTTCGTCGCCCCCCTCT
>JABUQX010053837.1:0-7500 GCA_015478945.1 Trachelipus rathkii | reverse complement strand
ATAATATATAATATAATAATAATATAATATAATTATATATATAGCGTATAGTATATAATATCTATACTCGTTAATGAATGAAATATTGTTAATACTGATATTTATATTATACATACCATTTCTTATTATGATATAGATACTATATATATTAAAATAAGTGTTATGTGTACGATCCAATAAGAGCCAAGTGCTGAAGCGTTACCCCTTTCCGTCATATGTATAATCGTGACGATAATATGAGGTAAATTGTTGACAGCTATTATTGATAGTCTAGTAATTAGAATGATAGTTTATCACGTAATGAGTGTTCTTTTAAATCTCATACTACTCCACTGAAACAGACGAGATACTATTACCTGAATAGTTTTATTACGTGTATACTCTGTGTATGTTGAACTGCTCCACTATTATTATATATTGTGCATGTTGATTTTATCCTCTCTCATATACATATAATGTTTTATTTATACTCATACCTCTGATATTACTTCTATATTATTTTAAGTTTTATTTTTATTGATAATCTTATCTTATCTTATTATTCTATGTGTATTATCCTCTCTATTTGTATTATTATCTCTTATTGATCTCTTTTATAAATTATTGATGTGCTTAAAGTCGGATAGTATTGCAATTGATGGCTTGAATTATTGATGGTATCTAGTCTAACTTTTCCAAGCGCGGATACGAATTATTTCTGCAATTCATAACTACTGCTCTACACCTCCCGCAAATTCGTTATATACACTATTGTGCTTAAAGTCGCGTTATTTCTTTTTTGAGCTTGTGATTACTAGTTATAGGTTATTGAGAGTCTTATGTGCTCGACTCCTGTGTTAATACACACCGCTCGGTCAATACCTCATTTCTCTCGACTACGAGAACTACCCGGTACTCCGGCTCCGGTTTCATGTTCCCTCCTCGTGATTTTAGTATTTTGGTTCATCAATCCGGTAGAGTTGTATCTGTCTATTAGGATATAGAGTACTTCAGTCAGGTTAAATACTAGATGGGGGACATTATATATATAGTTTTTAAACTGTCAACTTGATACGTTGATTTATATTTATTATTTAATCTATTATATATTTTTATACATAATTGGTGATAACTTATTTTAGTACCTTTAATTATTTTATTATATACTCCTCTCAATTTTATTTAATTATTTTATTATATTATTATTTTTATTTTAATTATATATCCTCCGCTCTAGCAGCTTTGACGTATCTCCTTATATATCCAAAATTACCGGTTTCTATGAATACTCTTCGTAATTAATTACTATAGTATTATATCATGGGTAGAGTTATCGTATTCGAGTAGTTATAATATAATTTAGTGAAAGTGGGTTAGTTAGATGGGAATATGGATAAATAACTCGATGGTGTACTCCGATAGCGTTTATCAGTACCCTGTGGGGTCTCCTCCTCGATATGTAAAAGCGTGATATTGAACCCCCAACCTCTCTCCCGACCTCCTTATCGAGTGAAGTAGACTTAGAAATCTCCGATAAGATATGATTAGGCCTACTTGGCTCTAGAATATCTTATGTTCGTAAAGAAGGGTATCCTTTCCATATTTACTTATTATATGAGAATATACGATATTCATCTCTATTCAATAGCATGCCTTTTTAGATAATTTCGGCGTGATCTCATTTTGTGAATATTGCTCCCCTCTATCGTAGGTATACGCCCTGTAGTGTAGGTCAGTCACGTGTAGGACCGCGCTCTCTCAGTTAACAACGTAATTGTACATAT
The DNA here is from genome assembly GCA_015478945.1 of Trachelipus rathkii. Classification (NCBI taxonomy): domain Eukaryota; kingdom Metazoa; phylum Arthropoda; class Malacostraca; order Isopoda; family Trachelipodidae; genus Trachelipus; species Trachelipus rathkii. The sequence goes on along the minus strand of JABUQX010053837.1, from coordinate 5,737 downwards.
CCATTACTACGGTTGACCTGGAGAATCTATATCCATAGTTAAAGGTTAAGATTCTAATCTCTAAGGAGTTTATATCTTTATTCTGATTCAATATATTGTATATAATCTACGGTGTTGTATTTTAATTCGCTAGTTATATATATATTATATTATATATATATATTATATATTATAATAACAACAATGTTTGTGTAAAGTTATTTATATACTTAGTACTTTTATCACAGATGTACGATTAGATGTTTACTGTAATTTGCCGATATGGTCTATAGTGAGTCCAGTTAGGTATATATTAGGGTGTCTAGGGACTCACCTCCATTATGTGTGGTCATCGACTGAAATAAAATAAACAGCGTAGACCAGTAGGTGCCACAAAAATCAAACGTTAATGACTTAGTGAAGAAGGTATCTATAGCGCCATTGGGATGTAGGGAAGTGGTGCCGATATGTGGCGAAGGAACTCGACTGCTGAGAAGTGACATTAAGCTAGATGTAGTGAAGTGACTAGAATGTAGCTATCACGTTAGTCATAGTGGCTTTTAGGTACTGTTCGGTTTGCTCTCGCACATAAGTAGCTCATGTCGTTGCTGGGATATGATAAATATATTGGTCCTTTATTCCATATTATATGAAAATTAGAAAACTATCTAATACTTATGTGTTAATAATAAGAGGTGATGTATTTTTAAAGTGTCTTGACATAATAATAGTATCATATTTTAGACTTTTATCTCATAACTAATGACGGTTGTTATTGTGACATCTCATCTTGTGACGTGCATTGCATCGGGGCGCCCATCTGGGCTCGAGTTGATCGAAGTGCGGTGGGGGCTGCCGCCCGCAGGGTGCGGTCAAGGCAGTTGTGCATAATTCCGCTCTCAGCGCGATTCCCGAGCTAGTGTGCGTATGCATGTCCCGCAGGCACGCCGCTCACTCGAGACGCTCTCGATATATCACGACGCATGTGAGCGCTCGCCCGCTCGAGTACGCTCGCTCACCTCACGGTCAGCGAAATCGTTACGGGGGGTATATTATATAGAGAGGTCTATAATATTATATATATTACTATAATCTAATATATTATATATTATATATATATTTATATATTATAATATATATATAGTTATATATATAATTATATATATATATTAAATATATATATATTAATATATTATATATATATAATATATAATTTATATAGTATAATATATTATAATATATTAATATATATATAATATATTATTAATATATATATATAGCCTAACATTATTAAGTGACATACAAAAGCGTAAATAAAGGGGACAGTATAAATACATAGGATTTCAAGGTATATATTGTATATATATATATATATATATATATACTAATACATTATGATTTCCAATAATGTCAAGAGATGCAGAATATAATAAAATATATTCAATGCAAATAAGTTTTTATATTTATAATTAATATTATAATATCCATCTAGTCAGGGGGCCATTCGATTTTCTGTATAGATTTGATGAGCAATTATCTATATATATCTTTTCATGAGATTGCACTTCGTACCACGAAATGAGTACGTGATTTTATAATATATCAACTAATAACTATTTTTATCTACGTGACAATATGTTTACGGATTCAACTCATCCTCTAACTCTGCTCCGCAGTAGTAGAGTTAAATATACGTATATTCCTAGTTTGACTGATATGATTATATAATTAGCATTTCTGATAGTATATACTGCGTTATACGGAATCCACATTAGTTTCTCTCGGTGTATAATAAATATAATCGTTAAGATTCCAATGAGACTATTTATATATTTTGATAATTAAAGTCTACTCTCTCAGAGTATAATATGGGCACAACTTTAAAGATATAGAGACTTTAAGTCTGTTTTTTCAATATATTCATAACTCAAAAGCCATTAATTATTTAGCAGTGATGTTACTTGAACATGTGAAATCCATATATATATACACGTACTCATAATGATAATATTGATTATGTTTAACGCTATCACTTGTGAGTTATCCATGTGACGTATATATTATATGTACATGCTAAATACTTTTTAACATTATCAGATGCTCAGTGAATAAGCTTAACATTTACTTTCTATTGTAAGATCGCTTATCAAGCTGTCAACCTCTGACTTTCATCAATAGAGTAACTACTCTTATAGTTTATGATCACATATTAATTGATTAACATCGCTTATCAGTTCTTATACCACGCTCGAGGCTAAATTGTTCGATAAGACTTGAAGGAATTCGTTATAATACATGATAATGATTAAAAGGTATTATTACTTGCACCACCAATTTGAGAGAAATGTAAAAGGTAATATTTATTGCACGCACATTTTCGTCATTGTACGAAAAAATGTAAAATGACACATCGTTGGGTATTACAAAGATCTCGAAAGAGGAACGTCCGTAGGAGCAGGGAACGATAGAGTGACATCATTTATCATTCAGGCAACAGCTTGTGAGATAAATGTCTTACTGGGACGACAATTCGGTATGAATGAATAAAAACACCCCTTATAGGTAATGAGTTCTTTCTTTCAACCAATCAGAAAGAAAGATAGAACAAGAATTAACGACATTCACAGAGAATGAACAATCAGTATCCAAAATGAAGGATAATAGGGTATAGTATTCTTCGTTTAGACATAACGAACATAACACAACATATACCATAGTATGCAAGAGATGAAAGTTTTATATATATATATATTACTAAACCAACAAGTCATATATGTTATTGAATTATGTTTATTTTAATTATATAAATAGCTAACAAACATGCCTATGAACTAGTAATATTACAATGTACAATCGGAACAAACTAACAACACCAATTTAACGTTATCAGTAATTAAAACTATACTAACTATTTAAGCAAGGTACCATATTATTTAACTTAATCTGTATATAGTTAAGGACTAATTTGTTCTATTAACGTTTAAAAAAGTCTAAACACTCAGATCGTTTCTGGTGTGACATACCAACGTAACAATTACTGATATTTTATTCATTAATCTTAAAAATTAATTATACCTCCCCTCTCCACACCCCCCCTTTCCTATCCTCCGTCTAGTTGTGATCTATTGATCTTATATATATCTTTTAATTTTATCGTTTAACTAAATAAGCCAACAATACCATTTTATTTAACATATAAACGCAACCTTTTCAGTATTCATTTATTATTAGTTATCAACGGTATCAATTCTAGAATGGTAACCGATTCTGGATATTTATGATTTACACTCGGAGATTACCCGGGCTAAGTATAGTCTTGTGTTTTGGTTGCATATAAGTTTGTGTGATAAACCTCTTTCTTATTATTTAATGGTATTTATAAAGTGAGTTCGAGAATTATATACGAGACTAAATATCACGATGATAGTCTCACAAATCATATGAGGTGTTTATGTTTTACACAGTGTATTTATATTACTATACAGGAAATTTATTACTGACTCTCTCAAGAGGATTGTTAATCAGAATTTTCACGTGTGATAGCTTATATGGTCATAAAAAAGTTTACTATCTCTTCATGTTATATTATCTTAACCAGGATCATATAAAATACTATTATAAATTCTCTACTTTGAACATATAATTTGATAGTGTAGACTCATACCTCACAAATCTTAGTTAGAGGTGTGGTGTGCGTTCTCGCCTGATTAACTATATTCACTGTTAATTGTTCTCACAATTCATCCTTATGATACATCACTCATGTAGTTAACTATCTCTTTTAGACCTTCGTACTATATAACACAGTATATAATATTATTTCATTCAAGGAATTATAAGTAATTATAGAGGGATGTCGTCTATTAAACACGCTCACTAGTATATTTAAGTATTAGTTTGGTGACATAAAGATGGAGATACTGAGTCAGGTTACTAATGTTGTGGCTACCTCAAATGTTTTACTCACTGATTCATCTACGTATAAAATAGTATTCTTAAAAGTAATTAAGCACCTACATATATATATATACTCCTTATATATATAGGTTATTTTACTACGTGTGACTTCATCCTTATAGAAACATCGAATAAGGTGTTTAACTGGGCGTACAAATATTATTATTATACCCTATCGAGATTGGACAGTATTACATAACTATGAATAATGAATGATAATACTCTAGTAGCAGGATAATAATATATTATTACCATCTTATGAGAAAATTTAAATACCTGAAACCTTCTGAAAAACGATAAACTGATCTGTGTAAGTATATGTACAAAATAATTTAATACATATGTAATAGCTGAGTATGCCAATAAGCCTTAGTACGGTCTCTGTACCTTTAAATAGTGAGAATGATCAGCAATAGTAAATGTTACGTGTACTCACTAAGAACATCTATTTAAAATATGCTTGCGGGTAACGTAAGAAGCTTAATAAAGTAAAAATAAAGCATATTTAACAGAAGGCAGGATGAGTTTGTGTTGTCTATACTCTTACTCTTTTTCCGTTTATATATATAGCGTCCTTTGGTATAACCCAAGTGCTGTGATATCTCTAAATTAGAATGAAGAAATATAGGATAGTATGGTTTAATTAACTACCTACTAAGTTACAACAAATTTATGAGAACTTGAAATATATTAATATAACAGAATATACTTAATCATCTACCACAACAACTATATAAATAAAACATTACATACAGCACTATAATAAGCTTAATCATATAGAATATACATCAAACATAACAACATAATACATATATACTCATAGTATCGAACATGTGGACTCATCAATTCTAATTTCGAGCGCATTCAGATCGGACGTGCATAATCACATTATCACCCATTTATATCTCAAACAGTCAAGCCTTTTGAGTTTTATATGATCTCAAATTGAAGACGCGGAGTAAGATTTAAATGTCTATTAGTAAGACACTCGAAGAATATGCTCTATAACAATAAGTATATGTAAAACTCCAATTGTTAACATTCGGATGAATAATATTAAGTATAGCCATCTTATAATGTCAAAAAGATGCTGTCATACTCAAATAATAGGCTTAAGATTTAAGTTTTTGAATTCCGAAATCACATAAATAGTAGAATACTAAGTCTCTAACAGCTATATATACGAAGCCTATTTAATGGTTCCTGAAAAGATGTAATAATGGCTAATTTATATAGTAACAATTTATAGCTCAAGATAGCCATTACAGTGTCTATTGCGAAGTAAGAAAATATTGATAGGTTTAAATAAGCTATCTCAGTAATATTATATAATTTTATTAAAGATCATAGATTAATTTGGTATATGTAATTCAATCTGTCATAAAATAATATTATGGTAGAGTAAATCAAAGATCACTTTAGCGAGTCGTGAATTTATTGCTCTGTTTATTTACTATTGATATTCTGATCTCTCCTGTGGAATGGATAGAATGGCGTCCAGTAGACCTAAGGATCGGTAATTGTGGATCCTAATAAAAACTCAAAGATAATTTCAAGCTAATATTAATCCAAGATAATGATTATTAATCAATAGAATAAGACAGGAAGTAATATCGCGGACTCTGCTCGAGACAGTTGATATTCTCCTAATGCCGTCTTAGAGACCTGAGCAAGGTTCATGCTGTAGTTAAATTTCATTTAGCATCGTGTAATTTCAAATAAGTTGTCATTATAAAATAGAGTATATCAATAATCGTTCTTGATAGAAGCGGGTCTGATAATATCAGAAATAGATATCTAA
>JABUQX010053836.1:0-35000 GCA_015478945.1 Trachelipus rathkii | reverse complement strand
TTATATATATATAATATATATTATTATATATATATATCATAATATATATATATATATATTATATGTATAGATATATTACTATATATAATATATATATATGTGTGTGTGTTCGTTGTGTGTGTGTGTGGTGTGTGCTGTGTGTACATGTATTGAGAAAAGATGGCGCAACTAGGGAATGAACACTTTCCGTAAACCAAATGTTTCCGAAAGGCTTGTGAACCCTTTTTTTTCAAAGGTTTGGGTATTTTCCGAAGTCTCTTCTTTCTTCTGGTTCCGAGGAACCCAGCTCTGTAGGGGAAAAAACCCAATATAGTAGTACGTATTATACTATATATATAGTATATTATATATATATATATATATATACTAGTATAACTAGTAATTATATATTATACTATATATAGATACATATAAATTAATATAATAGTATATATATATCGTAATAGTAATATATATTATATATTATATATCAGGGCGGCTCGGCTGAACGAAAACCATGGGGGAGGCACTTTCAATATATATTTATATATATATATATATTATATATATAATATATATATATATATATATTATAATAATATATATATAATATATATATATATGAATATATAATATTATATATATATATATATATATATATATAATATATAATAACATAGTATCATATATATATATATTTCGTTTTAACAGTTGAAAGTCTGATATGTTTCCTTCTTATTGTCGTGCTGTTTCATTGTCAACGGCGAACGAGGGAATATTAATAAATAAAAGATTTTTTCGTATGTTTATATTTATAACATTGGGACAATTTTGCCATTCGTAAAACACCATAGGGTTAAAAAGACCTTTTATAATATTAAATTTTAACATACCAAAATTTAGTAGAAATATATGTTTTTAATTAAATTTCATAAAATTTCGTAACCCACGAAGTTAACCAACCCTCAAAATAATTTAAAACCGGAGGAAATTTCTCTTTAACCATCTTTTAAGGTTTTTCTACCATACCTTGTCCGATTACAGGGGCCAAATACACCTTGGTCTCAAGATGTGGGGTTTTCAAAATACTTACTCTCCTTTATTCCTGCACGATTTGTGCGTGATCCCAAAAACCTTTGCGCAAAACCTAGTTATATTCCATTCGTATCGTTTCCACAATTCAGCAGATCACAAAAACCACGTTATGAACGCTGGCATTTCTTAATGTCTATTGACAACCACAGTTTCGATCGATCCTTGAGGGGAGGATGGCTATCGTACCTTGCAGTTTCTAAGTTAAACCTAGGACCTGAATTGGACAGACGCTGATCCAAAATACAGCCTCTAAATCACACTTAACATCTTTTTACGTGCCGTGAACTTACTGCTTGCCCCGCGATGCATTGAGTCCCCCAAAATCTGGGACTTTTTCCCGCTTCTTTTACACCTTGGCAACCGGCAAGAAATTACATTAAGCCGTGAGTATAAACTCTCTCTCTCTCTCTCCTCTTCTCTCTCTCTCTCTCTCTCTCTCTCTTAAACTCTTATATCTCTACTCTTTATTCTAATCTTCTTTCTCTCTATATCTCCTCTTTTATTTCTCTTTTCCTCTTCTCTCTTCTCTCTCTTTCTCTGAACAGTCAAGTACTATTATATATATATATACTATATATATAGATATATATACTATATAGATATAATAATTATATATATATATATATATATATATATATAGTATATATATATATATATATTATATATACTATATATATATTTAAATAAGTTATTTTTTTATTTAAATTTTTTTTTTTTAAAAAAAATAAGTTTTCTTTTATTTTTGTTTCAGTCACATCACATATTTATTGCAAAGTGCAACTCTACTACCGGAGTTGAGACGTGCCAATTTTATTTAGGAGGATTTTATTTTTTAAGACGCTCGACACAGAAGGCTTTGTGGAGAGGAAAACTCCCTTCAATAGACCAACAGATAAGAAATTAGGTTCCTTTTTACGTTGCAATTGACAAACCGCTGTATTTAAAGCAATGTATAATTAAGCTCTACATAGAGCACATAATTCGAAAATGCCCCCAGCCCAATGATCATTATGGAAAAATAATGTTCGAGAAAGAAAAACATTGATAAATTTTACAATGTAAAAATTACGCGTCCACATTGTACTAAACAATTTTAACATTCATTTTAATATAAATAGTTAATAAATAGTAATTTGAATTAAATTTCTAAAAAAATTAGTTTCTTTTATTTTTTAGAGGGAGGCCCCGGCTCCTGTGCTTCCCCCCGTATTAAAGCCGCGCCTGCATTTTTTCTATATATATATAATATATAATATATAGTATATATATATTATATATATATATATATTATATATTATAGTATATAGGTAAATATTATTATATATATATATATATCAGGGGCTGTAGCGCGGGGGCGCGGCGAGGGGGCATGCAGCCCCCACCATATTTTGTTTGTGCAAAAATTTATCAACAAACACATTAAATATATATATATATAATATATATTATAGTATATATTATATATAATAATAATATATAATATTATATATATATATATATAATATATAATATATATATATATTATAGTAATATATATAATATATATATATATTATATATTAGTATATATTATATATTGTAAAAAAATGAAAAGAAACAAGGAACAGCCTAAAAAAAAAACTTATATTATTTAACAAAAAAAAAAAAAAAAAAATCCGCCAGTAAACTATGACTTTCTCTTTAAAAGCAATTCACAATCGTACAAGAATTGCAGATCAAAAATCATTCTAATGTTTGGTCATGAAACTTCAAAGAAGTACCAAGATGCGCCTTTTTATCTTTTCTTTCAATTAAACTTCCCAATTATATAAATGCCAGAGTATTGCTGTACAAAACTTAACAATAAACCAAAAAAGAACTGGAGCGTCTTGCGATTTCCCTTTTGAGAGGCTAATTAAACAAAATCACAAATTAATTTTTATTTCTTGAAGAACCCTTAAAATTCACCAGGACATTTCAGGTTCGACAGTGTTTCAAATTTCAGATGGCTAGTACTTACCTGAAAAAAAAGGAGGGGTGTATTGTGCTACATGTTGTAGTTCGTTTCTGAAAACATCGAGGAACGCTGTAGCCAAAGAAGCTCATGAAAAGATGTGAGGAACCATTTGTAAGTAAGCCCATACCGAAACTTGCCTTAAAGAAAGCTTGACAAATTCCTTCAGAAACCGGCGAAGCGGGGGAAAAAAAACTGAATATCACCGTAGCGCCAGTTACAGGGCCGAATTAAGGTAATATTTGGAGCTCTTCTATTTCAGAAAAAAATCGGAGAAAGCTTTAGGACAAAAAAATCTGGGACACTCTAAAATAAGAAAAATTTCCAGCGATTGGTGAATGAAAATAGAGAGGAAAGAAACTTGTACCAATAATTGAAACCATACGTTTATGTGGCCAGAGCAAGGTCTTGCATTAAGGGACTCAAGTGACTCTGGACGTATTGAATAATCAACTCCAGCTGAAAAATGACGGAAATTTTAGAAGCATTCTTAGGTTTCGAGCAAATGGAGGGTGCTAGGTTTTTGTAAGACACCACTACTTCTATCGTCCAAAAAATTCAATGTATACGAGTTCGATTATACAGAAAATGGAATATTCACTAGTCATTTAGTCAGCTTTATAGCAAAGGAAATAGCTGGAAGAAAGCTTTATAAAAAAGCATGTTTTGTTTTTCCAGTATTAGCGTGATGAAAACAACGGACATTTTTTCCAAAACTCAGAACGTGTTCACTTTGGTGTAAAGGTATCGCCGATTGGTTTGTGATGGAGGTGATACTCCTTTTACTTTGAGAGGATTTTTTATCATTGTTCCGGTTTATGATGTCTCAGGGAAAGCATTTGTCAGAATGTAAGTTTTGCGAGAAACTCGGCCATTCTTGGTTTTAAAACTCGAAAAATTTAAGAGGCCAAGGACATGATGGAGCCTCTTCCATGAGAGAGAGGCGAATTCCGAGGAGTGCAACCTGTTATTCGGAATGAGTATCCTTAAAGCTCTTATTACACACATTGTGGTGCACATTGTTTGAAATCTATGGTCTCTCATCAACTTTTTACTAAAATTCAGGGCAATTTGTGAAACGTCTTAGGATTTCATCCCTCTGAAATATGCCACTTTTTTTTCGATCGAGTCCGAAGATCACAAAACTACTTCTGGAAAATAAAATAAGAGTTTTCTAGTAAGCAAAAAATAACAAGAGAATCAAAAAAGAATGTTGGCGAACCAGATGGTGTGAATGCAATAAAGCCGGTTTTTTCCTTTTTAAAAGAGGAACTCTTTGAAGCCAATACTTGCGTCATTGGAGAAATAAAAAGAATGGCCTGGTGAATTATCACAGGAAAGCTACTCGTGTTTGTTTAAAAAATTTTAATCAGTAATTTGAATTTTATTTTATAACAAACTATTTAATAGGGTTTTAAGTAGAACTTTCTGGACGAAAAACCTACACCTTGGTCAGAAACCAATTACAGAGTGTCCATTTGGAAATTGTCAGGGCAAGAATAAACTTAGAGAAAGACATTATTTCAATTCGCGCGAAAAAAGATAGACAAAAAGGCAGACACAGTGTTTAAACCATATTAAACACAAGCTAAAACATGTATGCCGACAGCTCACACATCAGAGACCGCCTCGATATCGTGCTGTACGACGCGGCCACTATCACTCACATGATTCCACCGCCCGAAGCGCCGCCTTTTCGCACAGGACTACGTCCCCGCACTCGAAATCTAAAAAATTTGTGATGCGAGCAGGGCTTAGGGATTTGAAAACAATTCAAGCAAACTACGAAGTTAACCCGATAAACAATCCTAGGAGTATTGTAATGTGCCATTACATCAACGATCCCCAGGAATCTTCTCATTACCGCATCTCTAGTTTTTTTGTTTATTCCATCCGTTCTTATTGATTGATCTCGGTCAGCCGATATCGGAGGTCGCCCACCTCTAATGTCAAGTGCTTTCTTCCTGTTGACTGATACAATTTTCTCTCGCTATTGAAACCACTATCATTTCAGAGTTCAGCTTATTTTACCAAGAAAAGTGCAATGTACCTTATAAACATCATTGAAAAAAGCATCCTCTTTATAAAGACGACCTTCCAGAACCTCACCGAAAGAATAGTCATTAAGGGTCTTCTTTTTTTTTTTCTGTGGCAGCGTAAATGGCTTTAGCAAAAGGATAAACCAAAACCTGCGATTTCCGGCGCTTTGGCTAAGTGTGGACAAGAGGAGGTTTCGCTTAACATTTTGCTACTCCTCCTGATTATCCTAGCGTAATTGCCTGTATCCACCGCAAAAGTAGAAAGAACCTTTTCGACAATTAAGGCGGTTCTGAAAACATATTTACGGACATTAGTGTTGGAGGAGGAAAAGTTCGGCATTACAGGTTTCATGCTTTAACTGTCAATCATCGAGATTCTCAGCACAAGAAGTCAACATATGAAAATATTTTGGAATCACCCTCAGTCAAAAAGGCAAGGGAAAACCTGAAATTAACCTTACAAAACGATGGTAAGTTCTTATGAGTTATATATATATATATATATATATATATATATATATATAATATATATAAATGTTATAATACATTATATATATATATATATATATTATATATATATTATATATAATTAGTATATATCATAATATATATATATATTATATTACTATATTATATATATATATATATATATTATATATATTATTCATGATATAGTAATACTATATATCTATATAATATACTATATATATATATAATATTTATAGTATATATATAGTATATATATTATATATAGATAGTATATAAATATATATATCATATATATTATATATATATATAATACTTATATATTATACTATATATATATATACCAATAAATATATATACCTATATATATTATATATATATAATAGGTATATATATATATATTATATATAATATATATAACTCATAATTATATATATTTAATTTTACTGTATATCTATTATATATATATATATATATACTATATATATATAATATATATATAATATAATACCTAATATATATATATATTATAGTTAGTATATATAGCACCATAGCCTATACCTACTATATGATATAGTATTACTCATATATTATATATATACTATATATACATATATTTATATATATAATATATTATATTTTATTTATATTATTATTTCATTATTATTCTATATTATTAGTTCTATTATATATATATATATATAAATATATATATATATATATATAATAACTATATCATTATAAATATATATATAGTATGATATATATATATATTATATATAATAATATATATACTAATACTATAATATATATATATTATAATATATATAATATATATATATAGTATATATATATTATATATATATATATATCAAGGTAGGAGGCCTTAGTTAATAATAAACTGCAAATATATTCAAACGTAGTAAAAAAATTTTCACATTAATAAAAATTGGTCTTCTGGATGTTTAGAGCGGTTAGCTTTTCGATTCCTTAACTGACATTACTGAATCACTCTTTCAGACGCTGTGAATATGAAGTCTTTCAATTCACAGGCGTCTGAAAGAAGGATCCAGTAATTCAGTAAGGATCGTAAAGCTAACGCTCTAAACATCCAGAAGACCATTTTCTATTATGGTGAAAATTTATTAAGAACTTTTATATATTTGCAGTTTATTATTATAATTCAGGCCTCCTAACTTAATACTTACTAAACTTAGCGTTTGACTGCTTTGATTTCTACTATATATATATATATAATATATATACATTATATATATAATATATAATATATATGAGATATACATATATCATATATATATAATATATATATATATATGATTTATGCATAGAATATTATACTATATATATATATAATATTATATCATTATTTATACTTATATATATATATATAAAATATTAAAATTAATTAAACTATATTAGTATATATTATATATATATAATATTATTATATATATATAATATATATTAGTATATATATCTATAATATATATATAATATATATAATATATGATTATATATTATAATATAATATTATATATATACTATATATATTATAGTAATATATATATATATATATATATATACCATATTATATAATATAATATACATATTATATATCATATTATATAATAATATATATATATATAGTCATATATATACTACTATATATATATATTATATATATATATCATAATATATATATACTATACCATATATTATATATACACCAATTTAACTTCATTTGAAAGTGTAACACTTCGAAAAGTCGAGCTCCCCCCCCCGAAAAAAACAATCCTGCGGCTACGGGCCTAGATATATATATATATTAATAATAATATATATATATATATATATATAATATATTATCTTATATAAATTTATAATTATATATATATATATATATATATATATAATATATATAGTATATATATATATATATATATACTAAAATAATATATTATAATATATATTTATTATATTTCTACTACTGGGGAAAACCGTATGCAAACATAATTAAAAAAAAAAAAATAATATTTTCGCAAACAATTCATTTGCGCTTCCACACTATAATAAAAGCATTTTGTTACTTTAGTGATAGAAGACGCTGCTAATACGTTTGACACATTTTATTGATTATTCAAGAAAGACAAAAATGTTATTGGTACGGTCATCGTAAAAATATTTTGAAAAACATGACATCATTCGGATGGTTCAAGACATCTTTTTAGCGGTATTCAAGATGGCAAGAAGGGCAAAGTGGTTTTTAAAAAAATTTTTGAAAATGATTTCTATTGTCTTCAAAAACTCACCGTCCCATAATAAGTGTGAATTTGAATGAATATCTTCAATTAAGTTCAAGAGGTTTCTCATTTAACTATGACATTTCTTCAATACTGGTTATTAAAACCTAAAAATTCGCGGAGATTTAAACACAACCGTCCTCACCGATCACACTACAAAATAGTATTGAAGCCAATGAATTGAAAGATTGAAAATATCTTTCCTAAATACTTTCTCGCTAGGAAGGCAATGGTGTTTACGTTCCCATTGAAAAAAAAGGAAGAGAAAAACACCCACTTTTCTGCCTCCGAAAAACTTTAAAATGTTTTCAAGGAGTTTGCAGGACGTTTCGGCAAAACCGTTTGTTGCAGACTGCTGCCCATTTTGTTGGAGCGTTTGCCAAAACTTTTTGGAAAAACACTTTCGAATTTTTTTTTTCTCTGATGCATTGGATAGTGTTTCCCTAAAAATTATTCTTAGGAGTACTAAGCTTTCAAAGTTTAGTTTATCTTACATCCAGGGAGGAAGAGTTCTCTGGGGAGTAATTATGTGTATGATTGTAAGTTACAACTTTGTGATTTTGTATTAGTTATGCTGTCGTGTGTGACCTGAGACAGAGTGAGGATACAATGGAACTAAAGGAGTTTGCAATGGTGATTAATAGTACGATTAAAATTTATGATTAATAAACGCCATCAAGAGGTTACGACTAACAGGCGTCCCCGCTCTGAATGTACTACTACTACACTCACTATCTACTACTACTACTTACTACTACGATGGACTAATAATAATAATAATAAATAATAATAATAATAATTAATAATAATAATAAAATAATAATAATAATAATAATAATAATAATAATAATAATAATAATAACGAGAAGAGGACGAAGAATAAAGAAGAAGACAGACCAACAATAGTGGTAGAGGACAAAGTAATTCAGGAAGACAGAAGGAAGAAGCAAGAAGGAAGGAAGAAGAAGAAAGAAAGAAGAAGTTAAAAGAATTATAAAATTACCAATAATAATTTCCGTAAAACGAGAGGGGGTTTTCCGCCTTGGTCGCAGGTTTTCGCCCGACGATTAGTACACTGTTCCGTACTTAATTAATTTTCTGTCGGTCCGACTGGATCCCACTGAAGAACGTGCAATCAACTATTTCTCTCCGTCGTCTTTCTTTCCCTAAATGTATTAATTTTTGGATGATCTTCAAATGTTCACCACGCCCACTGGCTTTCTTCTGTTTCTCAAGATGCAAGCCGTTTCTCAAATTGAATAGCAGAGATTGTTGTATGTGTGAATTTTAGAGTATAACAATCGTTTATATTGTTTGCCTTTGCATCTGCTTTTTTACCATCTGCCTCAGTATAACAAGGTGGGCCTTGATTTTGCTTTTTGTCCATTTCTCTTATACAGACACAAAAATTTGAGCAGATTGGTGCAACCCCAACTAGTACCTCTCTGGGAGAGGAACCAGATATTTCTTTATTTACTTTTGATCGCACTTCTTAACCATATTTTCTATATTATTAAACTTTTTTTTTACCCGATGAACAAGTTCCTTTCCGATCAACCTTATCTTCTGTATCTATTTATCTTTTTTTTTTATTAAACAAGCTCACACCTCACGGGACCATGAGCCCTATTCTAGCAGCGGGAACTTTCTCTAGTAATTTACTACCTCAGGATCCGGGGCGACTAGGGATCAAACCCGTGCCCTTGCCATGGGACTCTGTCGCTCTACCGATTGAACCACCGCTGTTAGTACTTCCAGTATTCCATAAGAAAAAAGTTTCTGCCATTTCAGTTCCGGCAAAACTGGTCTTCGGACTAAGTGGTTCACTAACATTTTTTCTAGTTTTATCTGGGATGATATTGCTCCGGCGGCGAGGGTTGCCTGGATTAACGCAGAGTTGCATAACGAGGTGGTTTAAACTCTGCATGTTGTTGTTCTATTCCTGTCCCACTAGGAACGCTGTTTCCGAGTTCTTCCGTGCGTCTTTCAAATTTTCAGATACTTAATTTCATTCCGACAATTTCGTTTTTGCTATGTAATAATTGAAACTTTGTTTCCAATAACTTCTATCATCTTATATATATATATATATTCATATATATTATATAATATAATATATATATATATATATATATATATATATTAATATATATATATATATACTATATATATTATATCATAGTATATATATATATATACATAGATATATATATATATATATATATTATATGTCGTTAAGTGAAAGCTCAAATATATATATTATATATATAATATATATATAGTATATATTTTATACTATACTATATATATAATAATATATATATGCTAATATATATATATATATAATATATATATATATATATATATATATATATATATATATATCATATATAATATAATATTATAAAACTTTTTTTGCTGCCGCCGATTCTGTGCTTGCGTTACTTGATACAAAAGAGGAAAACTCGCGTGATTTTGGTGCTTGACTGTTGAACGAGCGTGTGCCAAGAAAAGGTATTAAAAATTAATCGAGGTAATAAGATAAAGTGATGAAAATTAGTACCAAAACCCAAAGGCGGACGTTCCTCAAATCTGGCCGAATTGATATCATGACAGGTGAAATTGGGGGAAAGCATAACAGCAGACTAACAGTTTTTTAGATACTTAGGAATGGATTTGGGGGCTTTCGGAGAGCATGAAAGATAGAGAATGACCATAGGTTTGTATGAGGGAATGAAAGTGTATGTAAGTAGGCTTAGAGAATTAATGGAAAAAGAGGAAATTTTAAACAAGGAAGGTAAAAATGAAATCGACTTGAGTGTGTATATTGTTCCAACTGTTCTGTATTGATGTGAGACGTGGCGAAAAATTTCTATAAATGAAAAAAAAAAAGTTGAGTTTTAGAAATAAAAGGTTTACAAGATATTTGCAATGTAAAGAGAATAGATTAGAATTAAGAAATGTATGCGTAAGCGGGACATGTGCGATGGATAAATGTCTGAAGAAAGCAAGCAAAATCAAGGTTGCGGTTTAAGATGTATGGGCATAGTGCAATAGAAATGTATGATATTATTAGATTGGCCAAGAATGTTTTTAGGTCCAAAAGTGGTAGACTTATGTTGGAGAAGGGCAAATCCGAAACTGAGGTGGGTCTGATGGTAATAAAGTAGCTATTCAATAGCAAAAAAGGGCGAAGAGTTAGTATGGATGAAGGGAAAATAACATTAACGCATGATTAGGATCACTTGGGAGAAGGAATGTTCATGAAAATTCCGTCAAGAGTTGCAGTTTACATTTAAGCAACCTGGAACCTAATGCAGATAATGCGAAACAGCATTCTCCCGTACTTTGCACACTGACCACTACTACAGTTAGGTGCTAGACGGTAATATAATAATAATTAATAATAATAATTAATAAATAAAATAATTAATATATAATAATAATAATAATAATAATAATAAATTAATATAATAATTAAGTAAATAATAATAATAATCAATTAATATATATATAGTATAATATATATATATACCTATATATATATATAGTATATATATATAGTATATATTATAGTATAGTATATTATATATACATATGATAATATATATATATATATATATTATATATATATTAACCATCACCCCACCTTCTTTCTTCCCCAAGGACTGGGGGTATGGAATAGCCATGGCACCGGAAACCAGAAAAAGTAGTAAAAGAATTATGACGCAAGTGGGAAAAGACAAGCCCAATCTTACCCGTCCCCTTGTATACTATATATATATATTATATACTATATATATACTATTATATAGTAGATATATATATATATATACTATATAATATATATATATATATATATATATATATATAGTTATATTATATATATATGAGACAAGAAGAAATAAATTGCTTATTTTAGGTTTATGGATTTGCAAACAGACGTATGATAGGATTAAAATAGGGAAGCTGTATGGCAAGTGTTAGTGATATAGTGTGTTTATGGTAGGCTTCTGAATGCGAATCAAAGAAGTATGTATGACGATAGTGAAACATATGTAAGAAAAATGGAGTTGAAAAGTGATGGTTTATTATTAATTAGCCCCGAAGTGATGCCAAGGCTATTGTGTTCTACGCTCGTCTCCTTCGATCTTAATCAATTTGTATACGGCATTCTGGGGTTATGAAAGAATTATATTAGTGGCAGGTGGCAGATTAAGGTGCTAGAATGATGGGAATGAAAGAGATTGGAGGGGTTGCCCTACCTATATTATGCGGAATGATTGGTTTTGTTGTTTGCGAATCTGAAGAGGAGTTTAGAGGTTTGGTAGAGGGATTGGCAGCGGTGGTGTTAAAAGGAGAGTTTTGAAAGTACGCGTCAGGATTAAGAGTATAGGTATGGTTTGCGATGCAGTGAGGATCACGTCCTCGTTGTGAATTATTGTTTGGATGTGAGCACTGGAACAAGTTGGTTCTGAGTTTAAGAACATTTCAGGGGATAAGTTGGCCTGCTGAAAAGGGGAACGGATGATTTGCAGAGTGTGGTAGGAAAAAGTTGTGAGTGGTAGCGGAAGTTCTCTGGTGCGATTAAATCCTTGTGGATGTAAAGTGGAGTAAGTCCTTGCAGTTGCGCTATTAGGGTTCTTACGATCCAGGATATGTTAATCCTGCATTAATGTATAGTGAGTGAAAGTATAACTATGGGTCTGGAATTAAGAGGTTACTAGATCTCAATACAATGTGTTTAGATGGACAATCTTAGAGGCTGTTAGGTTGAGAAAGAATTGATATGGAAGGAATTGAACGCATTTAGAGTTGTGTGGTCGTGAAGAAAGGAGTAAATTGAGGAGAATAGATTGAATATTACATTTAAGATGGTTTGGTCAGCTGTGGGTAAGGAGTAAATGATATTCGGTTTTGGTTTTACGATGCGGATTATATATGGTATATCACAATAAGATTGCCCACTGGGATGTCGGACCAGGTTGGGAGACGAAGAAAAAGTAGATTTGTGGAGTTAGGTAAAGGAAGTCGCACTGAAGGAGGGAAATGTGAGTGTAGTAAGGCGGAGAAGAAAGAGTGCATAATAGAAGAGAATGCGAGGAGTTTGTTGAGGGGTTATGGGTGCGTCTTCTAGTGTGCCCATCTGGGGACAAGGATGAAGCTTACATGACGAAGATGCCAGCAAGTGAGGGTCCGTTCGCATCCTTTGAAGTCTAGGGTGGATTTTTTCTGACTGCAAACGAGTTCTCACTTTAAGGCGTTATAAAGTTATGGTAAGGCTGGGCTTTCTCTTCGACATTCTGTATAGTATATATATACTTATAATATATATATATATATAGTATATATATATATATATATATATTATATAGCGGATATATATATATATATATATATTATATATATTATATATATAGTATATTATATATATATATATATTAATATATTATATATATATATATACTTAGGTATATATAATATAATATATATTATAATATATATTATATATATATATATATATACTATATATATAAATAAATAATATACTTATATATTAGTAACTATAGTATATATAGCTTACATATAATATAAGCCCATATATAGTACTAATATATATCTACACTCATAATATATCATACCGTGGTATATTACTAACTGGCTCGAATCCTACTCGAGTCGTGTTACAACTCGTTCCCGAGGAAGACCAGAAAATTAATAAAATTTTGAT
This sequence comes from Trachelipus rathkii, assembly GCA_015478945.1. NCBI lineage: Eukaryota > Metazoa > Arthropoda > Malacostraca > Isopoda > Trachelipodidae > Trachelipus > Trachelipus rathkii. The sequence continues at coordinate 21,357 of JABUQX010053836.1, read as the reverse complement.
GCAAAGGAGCTAAAAAAGTTTGCCTTCTCACTGCACAACTCTCTCATACTTAAATAAAACTTTTTTTCATACTAAACAAGATAAGAGAAAATAATTCTGGATATTATTATTATTACTAAATCTATGATTCACAAGTGTTTTAAAATGAATTTGGCTTATTTATAAAAATATAAAAAATGCTATAAAAGATAACTAAGACTGAATTATGCTAGAAACGTATAGCAACAACCTTCTTTATCAATTTTACAAGATCGTCTTTTTAAATTCTCTCAGGTGTGGTAAAATATCTTAGCTCTGACCATTGGCATTAGCATTTCGTTATCCAATATGTTATTTTTGATCCATCAGACGTCATCCAAATTTTTGGATTGATGATATATGAGAATAAATCATTTGATACTCGTGAAGGGAATTAATGAGGTTTCATGAATATGAACATCTGTTAGCTATATTTTAACTCTAAAACGTATCAAAATCGTTTAGTACTATTAAATTGCGAATTCTTTACTATTAATGTGAATCCTCAAATTTTTGGGGGATATCCTCTGCATTACTATTCCAGATATAGCGGATGCGGAAGAGGACATCTGGGAACCCTTTTTAATAAGGAGGAGGGTAACATCGTATAATTATCTGTGGTAGCATGATGAAATATCTAACGAATATTGCTGACAGGAAACTAACTGGCTTACGAACTTCATTTTCAATAAAGTCGAGTCTTGAACTCTACTGAAAAGAAATAAATAAGTCTTATAAAATTAGGTGTGGACATGCATTCACGAAGTTCAGCGCATAGACGATTTTAATGGTGTTCCAGAGTGGCAGGCAAGTTTACCCAGATATTCATGCAAAAGTGTAAATAATTTCTGAATGTCCCTTTGGGTGAGTATCTGTACTATACTATAGTTCATCAGAAAAATTATTCAGTAGTATAAGATCGAAAGGAAAACAAATTGTATTCATACTAGGGATGTACCGGAACCAGGTTCCGGCCGGAATATAATAATATATATATATATATATATATACTATATATATATATATATTATAATAAAAACTATTTTTCTCTATGACCGTCTATATATATATATATATATATATATATATAATATCGTGTATATATAATTGGATTGCTATTAGAAGTGCTTCTATTTTAGTATGACTTTCGCCGATACATAAAACTGAATACTTTTTAAAAGTAACAAAACACCTTTTCAACTATTTAAATTTAACAAGGTTATGAAAATATTTTTAACATTATTTTTTTGTCTCTATTCAAGATTCTAAATATATATTTTCTTTTATTTCATTTTATTAAATTAAATTTTTTTTTAAAAGTACAATTAATTAATAAAAAAAACTAAAACATATTACCTGCATTAAAAATAAATAATTAAAACTTCTAATTATTATTTGTGATTATTTGCAATGTTTACTGTTTTTTGAATTCGAATTTTAAAAGCAATTGCCAACGCCATATATTCTGTACTATGTATTACAATATGTCCCAGAAATACTTATACAAACTGAAAGGGTGAGTTCCAGAGTCCCACATTTATCCCATAGACCCATACACATATGTTTAGAAATGAATGGTTTGGGAGTTAATGCTTGGGTTTTGTTGCACCTAGATCAAGACGGTCCCAAATTCGAAAATAAAGTTGTTGCTAGTCATTGGAATTGTACGTGCCAGTTGTGAAGAATCCATACAGGAAAATGATAGTCAACTTATGCAGGATCATGCCATGGGTATTATGTTTAGATGTATTAGTATCATTATTGATGCTATACGGAGATGTTTTTGGTATAATAACTTGCACTATCATTTTGATTCCCCATATTCATGTTATTGGAATTACAAATTGCATGGTGGATATAGTGCCCATTGTCTTCTTTAGGTCGAATAGTCGAAGCTCCACATAGAGGATACTTCATGAGCACCACCCATACTTGTATCCTTATCATCGTGAAATATGCAGAGCACCACCCATACATTATGATCACGCTATTGGTAGTGGGCGGAAATGAACTGAAAAAGCGTATCGGAGAACTTTTCCTTTTAGGACGTAGCTAAACATTGTTAAACATTTACTCGAGCTATTTCGACGAGTCGCGGAGACAGGGCATACATGGGACAGGAGACGTCGACCTTGGTAGACCTTAGAGCAGCTACGCACATCATACCTATGCAACAAGATACTACAATACTTTGGCGTCGAAACCGGTTTGGCCCCCACGACAAAATGGCCTGCTTTCATGTCTGAATAGTCGAAGCTCCACATAGAGGATACTTCATGAGCACCACCCATACTTGTATCCTTATCATCTTCAACGTATGCAGGATCTGTCAACAGATGATCATCCACCACGGGTCCTGTTTTGTTGCTAATTCCTTCGGCAGGCTGCCAATCCAACGTTTGTCTCCACCCTACTCTTCGCGTTTGATGCAACGTATAGGCGAGATGGTATTACGAATTTCCACAACCAGTAAATACTTGTGGACTGAGGAAATCCAAAAGTACGATATAGACTAAACACCAGAAGCAGTTCAGAATCAACGCGTGGACTGGTATCATTGACGACTTTATGTTGGGACCCAATGTGGCTATGTTCAACCACAACGTCTCACAGGCCATGTGTACGGCGAGTTTATTGTCAACATTCTTCCCGACCAACATGATGTGCCCCTAGCAACAAAATCATTGGGCCATGCGATTTATTCACGATCTAAATCCTGGACATTTCAGCAATATAGTGTCTGTAGTCCTTACGGCTAAGTCTCCCTAAAAGTGAATAGGTAGGGGTTAACCTGTTTAGTAACTTGCACTATCGCCTGACCACAATCCTTGGATTTTTATTTTTGATACCTCAATGACTGGTGTATGCCAGTGAGATTCCAAATGTGGATACGCTTCAACAACGCAAAGTCGACGCCTACACAACCTTTTGCAACAGTTCAAAGGTTTTTGAACTTGTGCACCAGTCCATAGTTCAAGTCTATACGCGCATGCATCGACGTTGGTGAAGGACATTTCAAGCATTTGCAATGATTCGCAGTTGTTATTCTTATTGGTGAATTTATTTTTGACATTGTGCATGTATGCTGGTGTAATGTAAAGTGTACTATTTCCGAGTCTGAGCTTTTCTGTCATCGTACGCATATAACTCCTTACCTTTGCATTTCAAGACTTATGTGCATGGTATAATTTTTATTTGTGCGAGTCTGGGAAACCTACTCACTCAGTTTGTTCAAGTATTTCTAGAACACCCAATAAATATTATCATGACTAAATACTATGATTAAATTCTAGTTGCAAATTATATATATATTATATATATATATATATATATATATATATATATATCAGTAATTTTGAAGAGATATATATATATATATATATATATATAATATATATATATATATATATATATATATATATATATATATATATATATTTATTATAATAATATACTATTATATAATATATATATATATATTATATATAATAATATATATATTATTATATTATATATATATATATAATATTATAGATTATATAATATATATATATAAAATATATAGGCTATATATTATATATATATATATATATATATATATATATATATATTATATATATATATATATATATATATATATATATATATATATACTAATATATATATAATTATATATATATATATATATATAGGCTATATATATATATATATATATTATATATATATATATATATATATATATATATATATTATATATATATATATATATATATATATAATACTATATATGAATATATATATATATATATCTTCTACTTCTTCTTCATCTACCTTTTTTTTCCCATGATTGGGAGTAAGGTGCGTGTCATGAATCGGAAAAGAAAAGCAGTAGGAGATATGACAAAAGTCGAAAGAAAGCCAGCCTTACTGTACCATTATAGTAGCAAAACATCCGTCGCCAATCAGAAAATCACCCTAGACCTTCACGGGACCCGACAAACGGATCCTAACACTATGGATAAAATCGTCAAGTTGTAGCGGTCTCATCCCCAATGGCCCAGCGTGCGGCCCCACAAACATACCCTTACAACACCACCGCCATTCTCTACCTACCTTCATGCACCATTTCTATCTCGCCTCTGCCAAAAACCTCAACAATTTCTCTCCCTGCCAAACACTTCACTTTACCGCAAACTCAATTCCGCTATTTTCTTAATTCGGTCTCCCAAGCCACTCTCGCAGATTCGTCGTTCACTCATAACAAAAATACTCAACCGACAACTAATTATATCCCACTCCTTCGTTATAACCAATGCCAGTTTTCTTACCGTACTTCATCTATATAACATCTCTCTATAAATCCACTATGAGCTAGATTACGAATAATCCATATCTGATATGCATGAGCTTTTCAATTTTTTCATCTACGTTTACCGCCTTTACTTTTAATTCATGCACAATTGCGAACAACAAACTCTACTAAGGTAGATGCTCTATCCTCATTTATATATCAACCATTTCCGTGAGGTCTTCGCAATCATCGCTAATGTGTGTCTGCTCGCCTTGAGGAAGTCTGCATAAGCTCAAGTAGCACAACTTTATTGAAGCTCTTTAGATATGTCGGTCACACAGTCAAATTAATCATACTTCGTCAGTTCTCAATTCCAAGGATTTACTCTGCATACGAATTATCACTACTCATACTTATCTCGGTAACACAGGTAACTAACATACCTCATCGCCTAACTTAGAAACTCTGCACACGTGCCAGACTTAGCTCTCCATCCTCTTCATTATACATTCACCTAACGAGTGTTACTCTCGCCGACCAGTCATATCCTGTCTCATCTCACAACATTTATCCCTAGGCTACCTCTCCCATGCAATACCGTTCCTCCTTCCTGAATTCAACCATATACCCCTTAAACTCACTGTATAAACTCAGAACTTTGTTCCAGTGCTCACCATCTAACTATACATTCATCACTGAGGGCTATTCCTCATCTACACAACTAATATATACTTACTTTATATCTCGTAGTTACATATTCTATACACCTTCTCTTTTATACTACCCTGTACCAAATCTCTCTCTTTACCTAATCTACTTATCAAACTCTCTATCAGATCACCACAATAATAAAGTAACCAGAAAATTCATCCGTCAATATATATTAATATGATTAGGTATCACCTCCACTCATCTCCTTCTTCCATACATCAACACTCACATTTCTGCCACTACCTCCCACTACTCTATATTCTTATCATAACCTACCTATCCATATTATCAATTGATAATTATACCAATGGAGACATTATAATACACAACCCTGTCTCTACATCCTGTCATATATTTAATGAGGGTGGTTATCATAATACCACAGGAATCGAATTTAAGGCCGGTCATATCACTAAACACAGGCCATCCTAAAATAAATAAAGATAAGCTTTCCAAAGTGACGTATTATTTTAAAGCACCCTCGGTTTTCTCATCCCTAATTATATTACTTATGTTAGATATTCTAAATGCCTAGCTCACCCATGACCATTTAGTATATCATCAGAATTATATTAGGTGATAATGAGAAAATCACGGACTGATGACTTTATAAATAACTACGCTATGTAAAGTCTAGTTTCTATTATTTTTTGAGACGTGTGTAATGGCCTAGTATTGTGTTTAGGAGTTATATACCTCGTAGTTTATTGTAATATATAACACTGTCATCAGCGGTGTTCCATAATATTGTTCGATCTCCACTAGTACTGTATGAAGTAATAGTTAAAATTCCTGTGACTCATGTATCATTTAAAATATGTTACCCCCTGTACATAGGGTGATAATATTTATAAAGCACTGATATTATTATAGATGGCGATGTGGTGGCAGCGTAGAGCTCTGCTTATAGCTCACCACTGATGAACTTCCTAAGCATGCACTCCGGAATGAAATCGCCACTTTATCGTTACAACGCTCACTTCTTAACTCATCTCACATTCATCATATAATTGTAATATGATTGTTAATCAATAGACTCTAAGGAAATACATAACCCCTCAAAATTTGGATGACCACTGGGATGACACGTTGCCACTGGAGTGATGCAACTCGTACACTACAGCAATCACAGTAAGTTACCTACAATATCTGCTCTACCATAAGTTGTTCTCGCCGTGGTAAGTCATCTCGTGATGTGTTGACACTCGCCCTAAAACATCGCCTTTCATTCCTGATTAGTTTGTTTTGCTACATCGTTCAACGAACTTTATAACATCAATAACTGCTTACCTCCCACACTGTGTCAATCACGATAATAGCTTCTTATACAGGAAGCAAACTGGTCAGCGATCTAGCCATTCGATCAACTATAGACTAACCAATCAATCAACGCTTCTCTTTCTCACTGGGCGCTATCTGTAATATTGTCATCCTGTGCCTAGTCCTTATGACTGTGTGTGCTTATCACTAGCAAGTTGCGGACCAGACTAGACCAGTCGGTCATGATTCGGTCGAATGACCTTCATCTATGAGCGTGTAATGTGTTCTCCAGCCCCTAGCTCTCAGCTGCACACATAACTCGGAGCCTGACTTTCCTCTCCTAGCTCATCGGGAGAGAGCGTTAGTGCAGTGCTGCGCCTATTCTCCACTGTGGCGCGGCAGCTCCTCTGTGGCGTATGGGCCACAGAACTCCCCCAGTGACAAGTGCGCCGGAGCGGGACGCACACTGTCCTAGCCCTCCGAACCTGGCACACTGAAGGACGTTCGAAGGCTTCCGAGGTCCTATGTAAGCAGCCTCGGGAAGGTGAAAAGGCGGGGGCCACTGTTAAACTTATGGCGTGAAACAACGCTCACTCTCTTCAACATTAAATATTCAGTTGAGTGGTGTATTCAACACGCCAGAACCTAACACCCTCTTACAATATATTATAATATATTAGTTAAATATATATATATATATATATATATATATAATATATATATATATATATATATATATATATATATATTATATATATATATTATATATATATATATATATATTTTTAACGTGCTTTTCCCCATTTAGGGGGCTCGAGCCATTTTAAATGAATGAGTCACAGGAGATTTTACTCTCCATCAGCGGGATTCGAACATTGGACTCCGCGTTGCTGAGTTAACAATAACCGGATGCTCTAACCACTAGGCCATCCACGTCCCAAAAAAAGAACGCTCCAAGCGTAGTTTTTAAAGCACTGGTTTTCTCATCCCTTAATTGCTGAGTACTCAAAGGGCATGGGGGCCAGGCCCTTTGAGTACTCAGCAATTATGATGAGAAAACCGGGGCTTTAAAAACTTACGCTTGAAAGCGTTTTCTTTTTTGGTGGCGCTGGTGTTGTGAATAGCCCGGCCTTAAATGTCGATTTTCCTTGTGGTCCCCCCCTATATATATATATATATTAATATATATATATATATATAATATATATATTATATATATATATTATAGTATTATAATATATATATTATATATATATATATATATATATATAATATATATACTTATATTGATATATAATATCAGGGTGTATAGTCGGAGTCTGGGAGTCAGTAATTTTGAAGAGAGTGGAGTTGGAGTCGGTAATTTTGAAGAGGATGGAGTCGGAGTTAGAGTTGGTAATTTTCCAGATAGTTGAGTTAATTGGAGTCAGAAAATTTTGAACTGACAAAGTTGCAAATTGTGACTGCGTGTGACTTCAATAGCTTCATGCAAGTTCACTGACTTGCGGCTTCCCACAGCACAAAATGCAATATAAACCTCGAAGTTTTTAACCTGCACCTTATGTTTCAATTTAGATTATATTCTATTAAATTAACTTTCAACATTATACTATCTATATTTAAGATTCTGTAAAGAAATAAAAGACTTCCAATTGGTACGAAGAGAAATATTCTCTTTATTGACAATCGATATTTTAAATAGTTGTTGTTTCTGTTGACAATATCTACAGGGTAAGCTTAACTGAAGGTTGGCAACAAAAAGATAACTGCACTTTGCAACGCGTATTAAAGGGTTGCAAGAAGTTCAAGTAAAGAATACATCCGGACATATTGAAGTGATGAAACTACAGTTATCCCCATTATTACCTCTCGAGTCATTCTTTATTATATAATATATATATATATATATATATTATATATATATAATATATATATATATATAATACTAATAACATACTATATAGATATATATATTATATATATATATATATATATATATTATATATATATATATAATATATATATATATGAAGCTTGGTGGTTTCAGGACCGCTTCTTTAAGGTTGATTGAGAAGTTAATGTGCTTAAATTTTTATTTTCCTAATTCTATTTTACAGGTGAGGGTTAGACCCCTTCCTAAAAAAAACAAAACAAAGAATTAGAACAGGGTAAACCTAGTTATTACTATTCCACATATGAATCATATTCTGCAGGAAGAATTCCTACAGAATATGAAGCTTATGTGGAGTAGTAGTACAAATGATTATTAGTTTGAGAGAGGCTGTTTTATGTATATGCATACACAGGCAGGAAAAGGATCCTCCCCGGTATACATTTGCATAAAGCAGCATTGCCGAGTTATTACTATTCCACATATGAATCATATTCTGCAGGAAGAATTCCTACAGAATATGAAGCCTATGTGGAGTAGTAGTACAATTGATTATTAGTTTGAGAGAGGCTGTTTTATGTATATGCATACACAGGCAGGAAAAGGATCCTCCCTGGTATACATTTGCATAAAGCAGCATTGCCTAGTTATTACTATTCCACATATGAATCATATTCTGCAGGAAGAATTCCTACAGAATATGAAGCCTATGTGGAGTAGTAGTACAAATGATTATTAGTTTGAGAGAGGCTGTTTTATGTATATGCATACACAGGCAGGAAAAGGATCCTCCCCGATATACATTTGCATAAAGCAGCATTACATTTGGTATGAGTCTCACACAGGCACATATACTACAAAATTGCCTAGGTTATTGTAACTTCTTTGACTGGCGAGAGAGAGATCAGAGAGAGAGAGAGAGAGAGAGAGAGGAGAGAGAGAGACGAGAGAGAGACGGGAGAGAGAGGAGGAGAGAGCAGAGAGAGAGAGAGAGAGAGATTTGGGGCTGTTCACCTCTGCGCTACTATTACCCAGCTTAGCCTCACTCCAAACTGCTATGTAACGCGCACGTCCGCTAGGGTTAGATATAGTAAATACCGATCTATGCGACCTCTATTTACTATATTTTCGCTAAGATATGTGTAAAAGTTTCTAATTCTAACATTTTTGGGCTGTTCACCTCTGCACTACTATCACCCAGCTTAGCCTCACTCCAAACTGCTATGTAACGCGCACGTCCGCTAGGGTTAGATATAGTAAATACCGATCTATGCGACCTCTATTTACTATATTTTCGCTAAGATATGTGTAAAAGTTTCTAATTCTAACATTTTTGGGCTGTTCACCTCTGCACTACTATCACCCAGCTTAGCCTCACTCCAAACTGCTATGTAACGCGCACGCCCGCTAGGGTTAGTATGTGCGGAAATAACGGCCTATCCCAGAGCTGTTATTTCCCACATTATACTTAAAGATACATGCGACTCTTAATCTCCACCTAGTTTTCTCCTTACTCTAGCCTCTGACCCCTAAGTTTGGCTAATTGCTTGAAACGCTACTTAAGCCTACCGCGAATTTTACACTGGCATGCATGAACACTTCGCTTTGTTTTCCTACTAGATTTTAGGCATTCTTTTTGATACGCTATTCAATCTAATGCGTTTTCGTTGCAACCTATTTCTAAACCTCAGCTTTAGGCTCCACCGACTAGTCTAGGTTCGCCTAACTTTGCTCTAACCTAAAAATGTACTTAATAGGCTGCCCTTATTCTAAACTCACCTTGTTTTTGGGTTTAATTATTTAATTAGCATTCATTTGCTTGTATTTTAATATAATGTTGTAATTTTGCTATTATTTTGTACTAATTCTCTAGAAGGAAGCTACATGCTGTTGCGATTTTAAAAGTGATAATTCGGCGGCTTGGAGGCGTGGCTTAGTTCCACGAAACTACAACCACATCTTAAACATAGGGCGTGTTCGGCTCTACTCTGTAACTTTGTAGTTCAGCTCTGTAGTTCAGCTCTGTATAGATGTTCTTTCCACTTCCACAGAGAGTACCCTTCCACAGTACCCCCCTGCAGAGCTGAGGCCGGGGCGCTCTAATCCCGGTAGCGGAGTGGCCGGCGCAAATGACGGCCTCTGCTCGATACGTCTCTAGACGCAGGCGGCTGCAAACCAGGACGAGGGCGAGAACGAGGAGCTGGTGTTGGAGGTGCAGGAGTGTGGACGAGAGGGCGAGGAATACGAGAGGGAAGTGGAACATCTGCAGTACGACTTGTGGAAGGCATGGCAGGAGGTGGTGGAATGGGAGGGGACGGTAGAGGGAGAGGAGAAGGAGGAAAAGGAAGAGGATCTGGGTCAAGAGGAAGGAGTGGTGGAGACGGAGAGTCAGAGGGAGATGAAGGAGGAGAAGAGTCGGGAGGAGATGAAGGAGGTGGAGAATCTGGTACAGGATAAGAAGATGATGTATCCAAAGGAATCAGAATTGGTTTTGGAAACAAGTCCGAATCTTGGACGTCAGGAGGATTCGCCTCAAAATAGGCAGGTTTGAGACGATCTATTGATATTACTTCGGTGCGAGTGGGACGTTGTACCTTGAAGAACTTCTCCTTCCGAAGTATGACTGGGAAGGGTCCGTCGTACTTGGGTTGGAGAGGAGAACGGTGGGAGTCATGCCTCACCAAAACATGGGTACAAGAAGAGAGATCTTTCGGAATGTAAGAGTGCACCTTTTGCTGGCGGGTCGGAGTAGGTCTCCAGGAGAGGGCACAGCGTTTCAAACGGGTGAGGTATAGGGTGGGATCAGCAGTAGCAGGAGGGAAAGATTGAGAAAAGAACTCGCCCGGCAGACGGAGAGTAGAGCCATAAACGAGTTCGGAAGCTGAACACTGAAGGTCTTCCTTAACGGCCGTGCGTATACCAAGCATAACCAAAGGGAGGGCTTCCGTCCAATGTTCTGGTTGTGGGTGTGCCATGAGAGAAGCCTTTAGCTGACGGTGAAACCTTTCACAAATCCCGTTCGAGATAGGGTGGAAACTGGTTGTATGGATCTTCTCAGAACCAAGCAAGCGCATCAAATCTTTCCAAAGGAAGGATTCGAAAACGCGACCTTGATCCGTTGTGACCGAGAGAGGAATGCCAAACCGAGAGATCCAATGGAACAAGAAAGCTTTAGCAATAGATTCGGCTGTAGCGACAGAGAGTGGGATAGCTTCCGTCCAACGAGTGAACCTATCAATACAGGTGAGGATATATCGCTTGCCATGAGAAGGTGGGAGAGGTCCAACAATGTCGATGTGGACTCTCTCAAACCGTTGACCAGGAGGCAAGAAAGTGCCTAAGGGAGCTTTAGTATGTCTTTGCACTTTAGAGCGCTGACAAGCCATACAGGCGCGGACCCAGTTCGCTACGTCGGCGTTAACTTTAGGCCACACAAAACGAGCCGTTACCAGTTTGCGTGAAGCCTCGACGCCAGGGTGTGAAAGCGAGTGGAGATTGCAGAAGACTGCCTTTCGCAGAGAATTTGGAACGAAAGGGCGAGGGTGGCCTGTTGAAGTGTCACACAAGAGTCTCTTCTCTATGCCCGGAAGATTGAGCCACTGCAGCTGTAGAGAAGAGTCCTGCTGAAGATCGATATTGTCTTGCTCCTGGCACGTGGCCATGGCTGCATAATCAATGTCAGGAATGGGGGAAAGAGCGTTAATTTCAATCCGAGAAAGAGCATCCGCGGTGAAATTATCCACTCCGGAGATGTGACGTATGTCTGTCGTAAACTGGGAAACGAATTCAAGATGACGAGCTTCACGGGGGGAGTGACGTTCATGCCGTGAAGCCATTGCGAAAGTGATCGCTTTGTGGTCGGTCAGGATGTGGAACTCCCGTCCTTCCAAAAAGTACCGAAAATGGCGAACAGCAAGGTACATAGCAAGCAATTCCCGTCCAAAAGCACTATACCTTGTTTCGGCGGGTTGCAGCTTGCGTGAAAAGAAGGCAAGTGGGCACCATTCGCCCTTTTGGAACTGCTGAAGCACCGCACCAACAGCGAAATCGGAGGCATCTACCTGCACTCTCGCTGGTGCGGTATCGTGGGGATGAACTAAAAGAGTGGCGGAGGCGAGGGCTTCTTTGGAAGCCTCAAAAGCAGACTCTGCTGCCGGAGACCAGTCGACTTTAGTGGTGCTGCCTCGCTGTTTAGGACGAATGAGTGCGGTAAGCGGGCCTAGGAGGGCTGCCGCTGATTTCAGAAATCTGTGGTAAAAGTTGATCATTCCCAGATATTGACGAAGTTGCTTTTGATTTTGGGGAAGAGGAAAGGCTCGGATAGCGGCGACACGGTCTACAAGAGGGCAAATACCCTCAGCCGAGACTGTGTGACCAAGGAATGTAAGAGAAGACGCGCCGAATACGCACTTGGTAGGATTGAGACGAATTCCCGCATCATCCAACCTACCAAAAACGGCACGTAGGTGATCCATATGTTCTTCAGGAGAGGAGGAAGCGACTAAAAGATCATCTAAATATGCCCAAGCAAAAGGAAGGCCACGGAGGATAGAATCGATGAACCTCTGGAAGGACTGGGCTGCATTTTTCAAACCGAATGGCATTCTTGTATACTCAAAGAGGCCAAAGGGGGTGATTACAGCTGTCTTGGGCACGTCCTCCGGAGCCACGGGTATCTGATGGTAGGCTCGAATTAAGTCCAAAGAAGAAAAAATGGTGTTGCCAGACAGGTGGGAAGTGAAACTTTGTATATGCGGTACAGGGTACCTATCCGGTGTTGTGGCAGAATTCAAAGCCCTAAAATCACCACAGGGTCTCCAATCGCCCGTGGTGCCCTTAGGGACCATGTGTAGCGGAGAAGACCAACAACTCTTGGAAGGGCGCACAATGCCAAGTTGCAACATGTGATCAAACTCGGCCTTGGCGGCTTTGAGTTTATCAGGAGGGAGGCGGCGAGCTCGAGCAAAGGTGGGTGGGCCAGTGGTCTCTATATGATGTTCCACAGAATGCTTAAGAGGGGTGTCTGAAGAGCAAGGATGCAATAAAGAAGGAAAGTCCTCCTGCAGGATAGAAAGGAAGGGAGACACTACCGAAGAAGGCGGGGCGATAGCGGAAATGCCCTTTAGCTCTGAAGAACCTAGGGAACCGTGAGAGTAAAGAGAAGTATCACCGTCAACTAGACGCCTATTACGAAGGTCTACCATAAGATTGAAATGGGACAAAAAGTCAGCGCCGAGGATGGGCTGTGTCACTTCAGCGACGAGAAAAACCCACGGGAACTGGCGGCGGAGAGACAGATCCAACGTACATAAACGCTCTCCATATACCGGAATGGAAGAGCCATTAGCAGCGAAGAGTTGACGGCCTGAAAGAGGGATAGCCGAGTCTTGAGAAGGGTTGTGTGGTAAAATCGAAAGGCTAGCGCCGGAATCGATCAAGAAGGCAAGTTTAGTGGACTGATCGTAGATACGAAGAACATCCTGTGCAGTAGTAGGAGAAGAAGAAAAAGAGCCAGCATCTCCCGTCGCCCCTACGACGGGTTGGCTGCTGAGTTTCCCTGATAGAGAGGGCAGGAAGGATCGCATTTCTTGGCATCCATGCCGAAAGTATGGTGATAATAACAGTACCCATGAGGATACTGGCGCTGGCGTGAGGAAGAAGCAGAAGGTGAACGAGGACCGCGAGAAGGACGAAAGTTGGAAGGAGTGGGATCACGAGAGCGAAAAGTGTTATTATTAAATTGCCGCTGTAAGGGAGAGAAGGGCCGTTTTAATATCGGCCATGCCAGTTTCGAGAACCGAAACCCGGGTATCCAGAGCTGCCGAAGGAGGAGGTTGTACTGCGAAAGCGTGAGAGTAGGAAGGTTGGTGTGGGTGAGAATAAGGAGGTTGAGCTGGATAGGCGGCAGAAGGCGGTTGAGGAACAAGAGGGGGAGGAAGGGTGGCGGAGTTGTTGGTAGAGTACTGGGGAATGTGTTGGGCGTGAGTTGTAGATGGTTGAGGAGGTGCGAGAGTTGAAGAGGTAGGAGAAAGAGAGGAAACGGCGTAAGAGGTGTGGACCAAAGGCTCCACCGGAGGGCGCAAAATTCTGTCTGCTGTAGCGGCAAACTCAGTGAGGGACAACGTCGGGTTTATTGATTGTAGGACGCTGTGATGTCGAGCAGGCATCTTCTGGAGGAAGAGGGTGCGAATTATTTTCTCTTCCCGTGTAGATGGAGTGCCGCCCAACAAACCCAGCATCCCTACCATCAATTCCGAGGGTTTCTGGTCGCCCAGTGAGATGCCTCCAAGCAGAGTTTCCAATTGTTCCTCTCTGGTGGGAGCCAAGCGGTCGATAATAAGGGTTTTGAGCGTGTTGTAAGGGGTTGTAGAGTTTCTAGTTGTTGCCAGACCATCCCTGATTTTGAGGAGGCAAGATTCTGGTAGAGCATTCACAACTCTCGAATATCTCTCCTTCTCGTCTTCGATGGTCAGGAGCGCCGACTCAGCCAGGTCAAACCAAAGCTCGGGATTGTTTACGAAGAAAGGTTGCAAATGGAATGCTCGCGAGGGAGTAGACATGATGAAAGGCGTAGAAGTTGGCAGAGTGAAGGAAAGAAAAGAAGTTAAATAAGATGTGGAGCGAGCGGAGGCACTAATAACGGACCGAGGGTGGAAAAATCAAAGAAATTACAACCTTAGGAGCTAGACCAAGGATTAAAATGAGGCTGTTGCGATATAAATTGCCCAAAATACTTATATAGATATATATATATAAAATATTACTAATATAAAAATATTATATATATATATATAATATATATATATATATATATATTATATATATTAATATATTATATATATATATATATTTAAAATAATTTTTTTATATATAAATTATTATATATATATAATATATAAATATATATATATATAAATAAATAAAAAAAAAAAAAAAAAACTAATAAATTTTTTTTTTTTTTTTTTATTTTTTTTTTTTTTTTTTGGGTGAGTGTACGAGGGTATCCACAGCACACAAGTTGCGGCTTTCACCTTGTTCCGGGATACCACAACAAGGCGATAATAATTAATAATAATTAATAATAATAATAATAATAATAATAATAATAATAATAATAAATATAATAATAATAATAATATTAATTAATAAATAATAATAATGATAATAATAATAATAATAATAATAATAATAATATAATAATAATAATATATAATAATAATAATAATAATAATAATAATAATTAATAATAATATTAATAATAATTGATAAGAACAAATTAAAAAAAATAAAAAATACCCGAATGTAGAACAAATTATATGTTCCGCATGAAATACAGAACTGTACCAAGGCAGGGGTCCAACAGCGTTAGTTTGATACTCTGCCGACGGAGCTGGCTCTTGATGGCTGCAGCTGGGCTCGAGAAAGCTGTGAAGTAGATAGAAAAAGGCACAAACACAATGAGTGGGTAAATCTACCCGTTAAAAAAAACAATACTTACAAAAGGTACAAAAGTGATTGGGTTCGTTTGTAATAGGTTTTTCCTGGCCCTGTTGTGGGTGGTCTGATTCCCGCCTGGGAATCTAATCTTCACTCTTCGGGGTCACTATCTGAAGCTGGGTGCTTAGGACCGCTTCTTTAAGGTTGATTGAGAAGTTAATGTGCTTACAATTTTTATTTTCCTACTTCTAATTTACAAGTGAGGGTTGGACCCCTGTCCTAAAAAAAACAAAAAACAAAGAATTAGAACAGGGTAAACCTAGTTATTACTATTCCACATATGAATCATATTCTGCAGGAAGAATTCCTACAGAATATGAAGCCTATGTGGAGTAGTAGTACAAATGATTATTAGTTTGAGAGAGGCTGTTTTATGTATATGCATACACAGGCAGGAAAAGGATCCTCCCCGGTATACATTTGCATAAAGCAGCATTGCCGAGTTATTACTATTCCACATATGAATCATATTCTGCAGGAAGAATTCCTACAGAATATGAAGCCTATGTGGAGTAGTAGTACAAATGATTATTAGTTTGAGAGAGGCTGTTTTATGTATATGCATACACAGGCAGAAAAAGGATTCTC
Source organism: Trachelipus rathkii (assembly GCA_015478945.1). Lineage (NCBI taxonomy): Eukaryota > Metazoa > Arthropoda > Malacostraca > Isopoda > Trachelipodidae > Trachelipus > Trachelipus rathkii. The sequence goes on along the minus strand of JABUQX010053836.1, from coordinate 5,101 downwards.
CCCGGTATACATTTGCATAAAGCAGCATTACATTTGGTATGAGTCTCACACAGGCACATATACTACAAAATTGCCTAGGTTATTGTAACTTCTTTGACTGGCGAGAGAGATAGAGAGAGAGAGAGAGGGAGAGAGAGAGGAGGAAGAGGATGGAGAGAGAGAGAGAGAGAGATGAGAGAGAAGAGAGAGGAGAGAGAGATTTGGGGCTGTTCACCTCTGCGCTACTATTACCCAGCTTAGCCTCACTCCAAACTGCTATGTAACGCGCACGTCCGCTAGGGTTAGATATAGTAAATACCGATCTATGCGACCTCTATTTACTATATTTTCGCTAAGATATGTGTAAAAGTTTCTAATTCTAACATTTTTGGGCTGTTCACCTCTGCACTACTATCACCCAGCTTAGCCTCACTCCAAACTGCTATGTAACGCGCACGTCCGCTAGGGTTAGATATAGTAAATACCGATCTATGCGACCTCTATTTACTATATTTTCGCTAAGATATGTGTAAAAGTTTCTAATTCTAACATTTTTGGGCTGTTCACCTCTGCACTACTATCACCCAGCTTAGCCTCACTCCAAACTGCTATGTAACGCGCACGCCCGCTAGGGTTAGTATGTGCGGAAATAACGGCCTATCCCAGAGCTGTTATTTCCCACATTATACTTAAAGATACATGCGGCTCTTAATCTCCACCTAGTTTTCTCCTTACTCTAGCCTCTGACCCCTAAGTTTGGCTAATTGCTTGAAACGCTACTTAAGCCTACCGCGAATTTTACACTGGCATGCATTGAACACTTCGCTTTGTTTTCCTACTAGATTTTAGGCATTCTTTTTGATACGCTATTCAATCTAATGCGTTTTCGTTGCAACCTATTTCTAAACCTCAGCTTTAGGCTCCACCGACTAGTCTAGGTTCGCCTAACTTTGCTCTAACCTAAAAATGTACTTAATAGGCTGCCCTTTTTCTAAACTCACCTTGTTTTTGGGTTTAATTATTTAATTAGCATTCATTTGCTTGTATTTTAATATAATGTTGTAATTTTGCTATTATTTTGTACTAATTCTCTAGAAGGAAGCTACATGCTGTTGCGATTTTAAAAGTGATAATTCGGCGGCTTGGAGGCGTGGCTTAGTTCCACGAAACTACAACCACATCTTAAACATAGGGCGTGTTCGGCTCTACTCTGTAACTTTGTAGTTCAGCTCTGTAGTTCAGCTCTGTATAGATGTTCTTTCCACTTCCACAGAGAGTACCCTTCCACAGTACCCCCCTGCAGAGCTGAGGCCGGGGCGCTCTAATCCCGGTAGCGGAGTGGCCGGCGCAAATGACGGCCTCTGCTCGATACGTTTCTAGACGCAGGCGGCTGCAAACATATATATATAAATATGTAATATATATATATTATATATATATAATATTATATATATATTATATTATATATATATATATATTTATATATATATATATATATAATTATAATATATATATATATATATATATATATATATATATGGCGTGGCAATTTGTAAATCAACTTTTTTTTTTAAGTTTGATATATATTGAAGCTGGGTGCTTAGGACCGCTTCTTTAAGGTTGATTGAGAAATGTATTTTTCTTTACAAGTTTATTTTCTTACAGCTAATTCACAAGTTAGGGTTGGACCCCTGTCCTAAAAAAAAAAAAAAACAACAAGGCATTAGAACAGGGTAATCCTAGTTATTACTATTTCACATATGAATCATATTCTGCAGGAAGAATTCCTACAGAATCTGAAGCCTATGTAGAATAGTAGTAGTACAAATGATTATTAGTTTGGGAGGAGCTGTTTTATGTATATGCATACACAGGCAGGAAAAGGATCCTCCCTGATATACATTCGCATAAAGCAGCATTACATTTGATATGAGTCTCACACAGTACAAAAGATTATTAGTTTGGGAGGAGCTGTTTCATGTATATGCATACACAGGCAGGAAAGGGATCCTCCCTGATATACATTCGCATGAAGCAGCATTACATTTGGTATGAGTCTCACACAGACACCTATATACATACATTAAAATTTTGCCTATGTTGTTGTAACTTCTTTGACTAGAGAGAGAGAGAGAGAGAGAGAGAGAGAGAGAGAGAGAGAGAGAGAGAGAGAGAGATGTGAGAGTGGGAGAGTGAGAAGAGAGAGAGAGAGGAGAGAGGAGAGAGAGAAGAGATTTGGGTTGTTCACCTCTGCGCTACTATTACCCAGCTTGGCCTCTCTTCAAACTGCTATGTGAGGTGCATGCCCGCTAGGGTTAGATATGTGCGGAAATAACGGCTATGCGACCTCTATTTACTATATTGATGCTATATTATATTTAAAAGTTTCTAAATCTAACATTTTTGGGCTGTTCACCTCTGCGCTACTATTACCCAGCTTGACCTCTCTTCAAACTGCTATGTGAGGTGCATGCCCGCTAGGGTTAGATATAGTAAATATCGATCTATGCGACCTCTATTTACTATATTGATGCTAAATTATATTTAAAAGTTTCTAAATCTAACATTTTTGGGCTGTTCACCTCTGCGCTACTATTACCCAGCTTGGCCGCTCTCCAAGCTGCTATGTGAGGCGCCTGCCCGCTAGGGTTAGATATGTGCGGAAATAACGGCCTATCCCAGAGCTGTTATTTCCCACATTATACTTAAAGATACACGCAACTTCTAATCTCCACCTAGTTTTCTCCTTACTCTAGCCTCTAACTCCTAAGTTTGGCTAATTGCTTCAAACGCTACTTAAGCTTACTGCGAATTTTACACTGGCATGCATGAACACTCCCTAATTAATTTTTATTGTTGTGTAAGGCCTTCTAAGGTGCTAACTCTAGCCGATTTGCTGATACCTCTCTGCTAAACTATTGCGGCTCCCCGACCCTAAGCCTACAGTCTTAGGTCGGCTATCATTGCTTACTTTTGCCTTGCCGCCTTAATACTATTTTAAATTCCACTCTGCCTTGTTCCTTACCTTGGTTTGGTTTCATAAATTTTGTTTGGAATAGATTGCCAGCATTCCTTGGTTAATTGTTTAGTTTTTATTTTTTTTAAAATGCGGATTTCATTTCGCGCATTCAGATGTTCACGATAGCTTCAGAACGGAAAAATGCTAGCGTGTGGGTGGAGCCTATTTCGGTGAATAATCCGATCTGCCTTAGTTGGAGCTTTTAGGGCGTAATCTCTTAATTTTTATTTCTGGCATGATATGTTATATACCTAGAGTGGATCCACGCTATATACCCCCCTGCAGAGCTGAGGTCGCAGTTGCTTCAATCGCGGAAGCGAAACGGCCTCCGCAACTTGCGGCCTCTGCTCGATACATTTCCGGACGAAGTGGGTTGCAAAACTGGGCGCAGACAAGAGCGGGGAGGTTGTATTGGAGACGTAGGAGTGTGGGCGAGAGCGCGAGAAAGAGAACGAGTAAGAGGACGAGGGATGCGAGAAGGAAGTGGAACAGCAGGAGAGCTGCCTGTGGAAGGCAAGGCAGGAGGTGGAGAAGTGGAAGGAGACGGCAGAGGAAGAGGAGGAGGAGGGAAAGGAAGTAGATCTGGGTCAAGAGGGAGAAGTGGTGAAGGTGGTGAATCCGTAGGAGTTGAAGGAGGGGAAGAGTCGGGAGGAGATGAAGGAGGTGGAGAATCTGGCACAGGGTAAGAAGGTGGGGCATCCAGAGGAATCGGGATGGGTTTAGGGAACAAGTCCGATGCCTGGACGTCCGGAGGGTTCGCCTCAAAATAGGCAGGTTTGAGACGATCGATCGATATAACGTCGGTACGAGTAGGAAGCTGTACTTTGAAGAGCTTCTCCTTCCGAAGTAAAACCGGGAAGGGCCCGTCGTACTTGGGTTGGAGGGGAGAACGGTGGGAGTCATGCCTCACCAAAACATGGGTACAAGAAGAGAGATCTTTCGGAATGTAAGAGTGCACCTTTTGCTGGCGGGTCGGAGTAGGTCTCCATGAGAGGGCGCAGCGTTTCAAGCGAGTGAGATACAGGGTGGGGTCTGCAGTAGCAAGCGGGAAAGATTGAGAAAAGAACTCACCAGGCAGGCGAAGTGTAGAGCCATAAACAAGTTCTGCAGCTGAACACTGAAGATCCTCCTTAACGGCCGTGCGTATACCCAGCATAACCAAAGGAAGAGCCTCAGTCCAGTGTTCAGGTTGTGGATGTGCCATGAGAGAGGCTTTAAGCTGACGGTGGAACCTCTCACAAATCCCGTTCGAGATAGGATGGAAGCTGGTGGTATGGATCTTCTCAGAACCCAGCAAGCGCATCAAATCTTTCCAGAGGAAGGATTCGAAAACGCGACCTCGATCCGTCGTGACCGAGAGAGGAATTCCGAACCGAGAGATCCAATGAAACAAGAAGGCTTTAGCTATAGATTCGGCAGTGGCCACAGAGAGAGGGATAGCTTCAGTCCAACGAGTGAACCGATCGATACAGGTGAGGATATATCGCATGCCATGAGAAGGTGGAAGAGGTCCAACAATGTCGATGTGAACTCTTTCAAAACGTTGACCAGGGGGCAAGAAGGAGCCCAAGGGAGCTTTAGTGTGTCTTTGCACCTTAGAGCGTTGACAAGCCATGCAGGCGCGGACCCAATTCGCTACATCGGCGTTAACTTTAGGCCACACAAAACGAGCTGTTACCAGTTTGCGTGAAGCCTCGACGCCAGGGTGTGAAAGCGAGTGGAGATTGCAGAAGACTGCCTTTCGCAGAGAATTTGGAACGAAAGGGCGAGGGTGGCCTGTTGAAGTGTCACACAAGAGTCTCTTCTCTATGCCCGGAAGATTGAGCCACTGCAGCTGTAGAGAAGAGTCCTGCTGAAGATCGATATTGTCTTGCTCCTGGCACGTGGCCATGGCTGCGTAATCAATGTCAGGAATGGGGGAAAGAGCATTAATTTCAATCCGAGAAAGAGCATCCGCGGTGAAATTATCCACTCCGGAGATGTGACGTATGTCTGTCGTAAACTGGGAAACGAATTCAAGATGACGAGCTTCACGGGGGGAGTGACGTTCATGCCGTGAAGCCATTGCGAAAGTGATCGCTTTGTGGTCGGTCAGGATGTGGA